>JASDQU010373106.1:13121-57677 GCA_032191745.1 Picea mariana
CGTTTAGCAGTCAGTTTTGCTTGTCATGTGATCATCATTTATGCCTGTGGTTACGTATCGTGCGTCCTGGTCATATTCTTATGTTCATCCTGATTGAGTCATATCGTCGTCAGGTGGCGACACAGATTCAAGTAGACTGTAGTTGTCTCCTTATACCTACGCACACACACACTTCAAAAAAAAAAATTTGCACCTATCTCTAGAATGGTTTTCTGTGATTTTGTGTTTGACCTTGTCGAATTAGAAGGTGATGTTGTAATGTTTATGTATATACCAAATTAGTTTACACCATGTAAACCAAATACTATTTATGTTTATACAATGTGGATACTCAACCAATCCACCAACTTATGACATAAAACTTCACTAGTTTTACCATGGCAATGAATGTTCTAAGAACTTTGCTTGAAAGGGGATAGATGTGTTGGTTCAACATTTGTTTTCATTGTTTCCTCTTCTAAATTTCCTTGAAACAATAACTTCAAAGTTATCATCATGAAATTATTCAAGTAAACATCCAAACATGCCATGAAACATCATAAGAAAAACAAAAACTCATAAATGAACCCAAGTTAACTAACCATGCATCATGATATGAGTGTGTACATGAAGATTCCAAATCATTATATTTCTTCTTTATTCTATGGAGGTCCATGTAAGGGGTATACTTAGATGCCTTATCTTTTTTTAACATTGTTATATTTGTAGCCTTTCTTTAAATTCCCAACATTACTACATTTCCGAATTTTCCTTATAGACTTTCCTAAGGATTTAGACATTCCTTTAGACTTTGAATTGTCTCCTGAATAATTTTTATCTCTATCTTGGGAACTACCTCTCATAAACAAGACATCCTTGGTTAGACTGGCCATGACGTTTTACCTTATTTCTTGTGATAACCAGTGTTATCACTCCAAGAAACCCTTTGTAGTTGTAGACCAAAGGTTCTTGGTAACTTAAGAATATGATATTTAGGTGTGCTTGGAACAATGGGATCACTCAATGATTAATGTAATAGACAACTCATCATACATTTCAAATGAAATGGTGCTTTTAGAAAACAATAATCAGATCAGATATTTCAAAGAGGGGATGAAGAATACTAATCTTGATTGCCAAATACAACTAGGTGTAGGGCTTAATACAAGGTCGTAAGAAATACTTCACTTCAAGTTTATGAGTTTAATGAAGAGATGGCAGTCTTTAAAAGATAAGATAAACTGAAATAAAGTACAGAAACAATATGCATGAGCAATTCTGATATTGAAAAAAAAAGGAGATTGTAATTCTATTATCCAATAAGAGTCTATACAGTAGCCAAAATGTATTCCCAGTTTGAACCCTTATCTCTTAGAAAAGATAGGCATTTATAGCCTTTTACAATCGGTTTTTAAGATCCTGATTACTTGGATATGTATCTAAATATAGAAAATAAAACTAACTAAATACAATTGATAAGAAAAAACTAGTTCCTAGAACTTGAACTGTCTTTTATGTTGATCTTAACATCTGTACTTCATCATCTCTAGGACTCTATTGTGTCGTAGAAGGATAAAGGCGCCTATCTTCTGTAGCTGGACTCTTTCAATAACCATAACTGAAACTTTAGTTGACCAATTTAGCATTTGGTCTCAAAATCTCCATGAATCTTTGATGCTGAGTGTTTCTTGATTAGGTGGTTAATCCTTCGATGCTCCCAAACCCTTTTTAAATACTTCAAAATTTCCTCACTCCAGCTTAGCTTTCCAAAAATTTCTTTATGTTCTTTCACCAGCTAATTCACCTTACGATCTGCTGGTTAGCTGGTGAAATTTTTGCCTTGATTACTCTTTCCAAAACCTCTTGTTGTGCAATCACCTCTTTCAGTTCCTTAATTTTCTGTGATTTCTTTGACTTTTTACTCTTTGATGTTTCACCTTCATCAATGGGAGTAAAATTTTCACAGTCTGGTGCAAATTCCATGGATTGTTCAGGGCTTTTAATAGCTGGACTTTCATCTTCTTGCTCTGGCTTTGTTTCTGAGTCTGTGTATGGCAAATTGAGAATCTTTGTCATTTTTACTGTAGGCTACTCTGAATTGGTTTCAAAGTCTAATTTTTTCTTTTCTCTTTTAGACTTTATGCTGGAAATCCTGTCCTCTGGTGGTCTTGGAAGAGCTCTCCTCCTCCTTGAGCTGCTCTAAGGAGTTAACTTCTTTTTTCCAGCTTTCTTTTGCTCATTCATGGACTAAGTTTAGGTCTCAAAACCTTCCCAAAAAAAGAAAATGTTGCCAAGTCCTTCCTCTTTGTCTTAGCTCTTCTAGAATTATCAATTTGATCAAGCCAAAATGACAAAGGGTGTTTTTCATACTTAGAGGTTCAGCTCTAATCTTTTTACATACTTTGGTTAGGCTTTTGTGAAGGAAGAAAGGTAAATTTAGGAGAGTCTTCCCTGTAAAATGATCTAAAATTTTGAAATTATATAGCATCATCTTGTCATACCTGCCTTATGAGGTGATATAGAGTTGAATGCCTTTGAAAAAGTCTTTCCATTCATCTTCCAGATGAGAAACTGGCATGCTTTTCTTCCAGGTGATATCTCTAAACTCTGCCTTAAGGTATGCTCTGAAATTCAAATTCTTGGTTGTTGTTGTCTTAAACAAGCTCTAGCCTGATCTGGGTAAGCTGTTTGTTGTGGCAATGGCGGCTTCATCGACTATCATTTCTACAGAACCCACACTAGCTCTATTTCCATCGTATGATTTAGCAAATGCTTCAGTTGTTATTTGGTGGCAACCATTTTGTAACCTTTCAACATAACCCATGCAGCCTGCATCTGAGAAACGTTTTTGCACATCTGGATGTGACTATAAGAAAGACAAGTTGTCCAATTCTTTCCTCAGTAATAAACGACCTCGTTTCCTTGCCATCTATGACTCGAACCTCGAACAATTGGTAGACAATGTCACGATAGTTTCCTGATTGAGCCAAGGTTTGGCGCTGGTGAAAACTCTTGGTGTTTCCAATTCGAATATGGAACCATACCATATTTCCTGTGAACAGTGCATGTTCAAAATCTGAAGTGTCGATTTGATGTCGTCGGCTGAGTGGTACTGCTCCTTTACCTGTGATGATGAATGTGAATTCGTCATCTCCAATGCCATCATTGTTGAAGCATGCATTCACGAGCACAAGCCGCCATAATATCCAATTTAAACATGCATAACGGAATCCTCATCATCATTCGCTTCCACCAGTGCCTCATAATAATTATGTGATGTGTGTCGAATGTGTTATCTTTTCAATTTCTGAAATCGTGGAAGAAAAACACGTGTTTCGTGCTTTCACCAGCTAACTGTCTGGGGAAATTACTCCTTAACCATTGAAACTCGCTGCTTTCACCAGCTAACATCAACCTTGCAACATGCGTTAGCTGTTGAAAATCTTTTCATGAAATTTTATAGAAACAACCTTTATGGATCAACTTATTTCTAAGGCATGAATTTAAAACCTAAGTTTTGACACTAGAAGAAACTAAAAATAAATAGAGAAACCTACAAATGACCATGCTATTACCTACAAAATGAAACCAAGTGACTGATTCATTTTGGGAGTTAACATTTGGCTCCAACTTGGATGGATACCTCCCTGTGAGGTCACCAAGAACCTAGTTAGACTCAGTAGCCTTTATTACAATTTGAAAATTTGAAAAATTGTTTTGCTCAGTACCATTGGGCATGGATTTATTCAAGCAATAAGAACAAAAACAAAACTGAAAATAATATGTACAAGTAAAACAGGGCTTTAAGAAAAGCCTTATGAAAAATAGGTCTTTAGAAAACGCCCGTTGAAAGGGCCACCTGCTACTTCTTCGCCTGCAATATTTTGGAGAACAAAGGTATTGTTCTGTTGAACTGTTGTTATGACAAAAGGACCTACCCGGAGAGCATCAAATTTGTCGTGTTTCCCCTTCTCTTGTCTTGTTTCATCCCATTTTAAGACCAGTTCCCCTGTTTTGAAAATATTTGTTTTGACTTTCTTGTCGAAAATCTCCTTCATCTTTTCTTGGTGTAATTCTGTCTTTTCCAGAAGTTGCTCTCTGTCTTGCTATAACTCTACAATATTATGGATCCTTCGAGTTAAATCACTTGGTTCAGAGTCATTTTCTTGTAAAAACTTTGCAACTGGTAGTGCAAGTTGAACAGGAAATATGGCTTCAATACCATATACCAACTTGAAGGGGGATGTGCCAATTGACTTTTTATTTGTAGCCCTGTCAGCCCACAAAGCAAATTTTAGCTTAGAATCCCAGTCTCTGGTATTTTGTTCAAGCAACTTCTTTATAATTCTGACTAAACTCTTATTCGATGACTTAGCTAAGCCATTTCCTTATGGATAGTAAGTAGTAGAATGTACTAGCTGAACTCCCAACTCTTCACATAATTTTACCAAGTGCTTATCTTTGAATGTAGCAGCGTTATCAGTGACTATTCTCTTAGGGCAACCAAATCTGGTGAATATGTTTTCTTGCAGAAAATTAATGCTGACAGTGTGATTGGCGTTCCTGGTAGGAATGGACTCAATCCATTTTGTAAAATAATCAGTGGCAACAAGGATCCATATGTACTGACTGCTAGAAGGCGGGTGAATCTCACCTATGAAGTCTAGACCCCATTGCTGGAAGGGACCTGTGACCACAATAGGTATGAGGGGGAGGGATCTTAGTTGTTGTTTGCTTGCAAACCTTTGGCATTTGTCACATGTTCTCACAAATTCACACACATCTGAAAATAAAGATGGCCAGTAATAACCAGCTTTTAAGATTTTATGTGCGGTGGTCTTCCAATAGTGATGTCCTCCGCATTCACTTTTATGGAATTCAGTCATGATCCTAGCTTCTTCCTCTTGGTTTATGCACCTCAATAATAACCCTAAGGGATTTTTCCAGAACAATAAGTTATCATTGATGTAGAAATTCATGGCTTTGAGCTTTAAATCCCTCCCTTGTGTCTTCGTCAAATCTGAAGGGACTGATAAAGTTTGCAGAAAATGAATGATGTGGCTGTACCATTTACAGTTGGCTAGGTGAGCTGAGACTTGCCTTTCTTTACTTCCTATATCCTCTGAAGACTGAACATTATCTGCATTTACACTTACCAAATTTATCTCAAGCAGTTTATAATTTTCTTTTGCAAGAAGTTTGGCAAGGCCTTGACCTTTCACAAGTTTTGTTGGTTTGATCTCAACATCAAATTCAATTAATTTTTCTATCCACTTACTCCTTTTTCCATCTATGTCAGGTTGTATGAGCACATATTTAACTAAACTGGAAGGTACATAAGCTATTACCTTGGCTTGAAGGATGTAAACTCTGAAGGATTTTAATGACTTGATGAGCACATATGCTTGTTTCTCCAGTAACTCATACTTTACTTCAGCATCCCTCAAGACTTTACTGAAGAAGGAAACTGGCTACTCCTGATCATCAGCATTTCTCTGCAATATTATTGCTGCAATTGTGTCTTTTGAAGCAAATGAAAATATATAAAACTCCTTGTCAAAGTCAGGGCTGATTACAACAGGGGCTGTAGTAATGGCTTCTCTGATAGCATTGAAGGAGTGTTTAGCTTCTTCAGTCCATTTTACTTCTGAGTTCTTTCTTAGCATAGAAGTAATATGCTTTGTAAGTTCTGCAAAGTTGGCTATAGACTTCTTGATAAAGTTTATAGTTCCAAGGAAACATTGAATGTCCTTTTTTGATCTAGGAAGAGACAAGGTTCTAATGGCTTCTACTCTTTATGGGTCGATCCTTACCCCATTAGCTGAAACAATATGTCCAAGCCATTTCCCTTCCTTGAGAGAAAAATTAGATTTTTTAGGATTAAGGGAAATTCCATACCTTTGACATTTTAGGAAAGTCTTTCTCAAGTGCTGCAAATGATTTTCATGGCTGCTCGAAAAAATAGTAATGTCATCAAGATATATCAAGATGAATTTGTCTTTCTCCCCAATGAAAGCAATGTCCATCACCCTTTGGAATGTTTCTCCTGCATTCATCAATCCGAAAGGCATTTTTTTGTACATAAACGTACCCCATGGAGTGGTAAAGGCAGTCTTTTCTCTGTCATCTGGATGGACAGCAATCTGGTTGTATCCGGAAAACCCATCAATAAAAGACATCACCTTTTATCCTAACACCTTCTGCAAAATATGTTCCATCTTGGGCAGTGGGTAGTTGTCCTTCCTACAGCACTTATTCAAATTTTTGAAATCCACACAGAGTCTAATCTCTCCATTCTTCTTTCTGACCGGTACAAGATTTGCAATCCATTCTGAGTATCTGAGAGGTATGATAATGCGGGCATCCAATAGCTTCTTGATTTCCCTTTCCATTGTAGGCAACAACATAGGATTGAAAGATCTGATTTTATGCCTAAATGGTTTTGTATCTTTGTTCAAGGGGATATTGTGTTGAATTACCTCTGTGTCGAAAGTCTTCAAGTCATCATATTTCCAAGCAAAGATGTCAGCAAAATCCTTTAACAGTTCACCGTGATCAGCCTTTTGTTTTTCTGTCAAATGTGAAGCTAAGTTGACATATTTAGGATCATGTTCACTGGCTACATTATACTGCGAAACTTCTGAATATTTTTTCCCCTTTTCCAATTTAACAGCTACATCATTGTTATCAAAAAGCTTTTCTAAAGGGACCAAACCTTTAGGAATTCTATTGGTGGACAGTTGTACTATTTCATGTGCTGCAATTTTGCTTCTGAACTTTGGCTTCTCAATTTCATCGTCATGTTCATTCTCTTGATCAATTTGCAAATCTGTAAACTCATCTATTACTGCAAGAAATCTAGTGAGTTCAGCATTGTCCTCAAAAACCTTCCAGAACTTTACATTGTCAGGGAGGGATGGCCTATACTTAACTTGAATTTCGTAATTCAATTTATGAGGTAGAGGGGGTATAAAATCACAGGCCGACATAGCTAATGAATCAGCCAATTCATTCATTTCTCTAGGTACATATGAAATTTTGAAATCTGTAAAAGTATGAATTTCCCTCAAAACTTCATCTCTATAGGATTTCAGCCTGACATGTTTTGCTTGAAAGGACTTGTTTACCTGCTGAATGATTAAATATGCATCTATGAATACATGTAATTTTTTAATCTCCATCTCTTTGGTTGCATTTAATCCCAGGAGCAGTGCCTCATACTCTGCAATGTTGTTAGTCACTTTAAAATAAAGCTTAGACAAATGAGAATTTTTCTTTGAAGGAAAAATCAATACCACCCCTACTCATGTTGATTCTTTGGTACAAGCACCATAAAAGAATATGGTCCAAAGATCATCTTTTTCTACTTCTATGGACTGAAGTGTGGGCTTTCTAAGCAGCAATGCATCTGGTAATGAATCATCAATTTGTAAAATGCAAGATCCCATACCTGTGTCGACCGAATATATAGGATGGTTGGCTGGATTTTGTTCATCACTGATTACATATGCCAGTTGTGATTCCATGTATAACCTTCTGTTTACTCCTCCAAAAAAAAGGATAGTAGCATAGGAGAGATCCATTTGAAGAGTGCCACCTATCCTCTTCATCCACGATATTGATAACAAGCATCCAAATTTAGGTGGGATGTCTGCCACTACTATATCCATAACCATAGTTTTCATGGATGCTTGGGTTAAAGTTACAGCCAAGTCCTTGATCATTCCGAGACATTTGACTTTCTGAGAATCAAAAGAGAAAAGATCGTGGTAAGACTTAGTAATCTCTAACCCAAGCTCATCCATGACTGCCTTTGGCATTAAGTTGTGAGAAGCATCGGAGTCCAACAAACAATTATGTAGTGTTTTGTCATGAATATTTAGAGAGATTTAAAAAGGAGGACAACTTTCATCTCTATCTTCTATCATTTGGCCCAGAGTAATGGTTTGATTTTCATCATATATATTGAGAATATTAGCAGAAGGGGATATAGATTTAGGATCCAGAGTTTTGAGGATATCTTTCTTGAATGTTTCAATTTTCATTAACTCAACCAAAGGGATGGGAATTTTAATTTTTTGTATTTCAGCCTCAAAATTAAAAGAATAGGAGGTTTTATCAGAGACCTTTACCTCATTTAAAGGAGCTTTCTGAATGCTTTGCTGGTCAGCAGGGGTTTGACTTTTCTGAATTTTTTGTTTGACGGGGACAACAATCTTCTTGGGAGGAACTGATGTGTTTTCTTTTGAAGGATCTGTTTGTTGATTCTCTGATGTCTGATCTTTTTGATTAACAGGGGCTGTGCTCTTTTTGGGAGAGGCTGGTGCGTTCTGTTGGGAAGTATCAAACTTAGATCTGAGATTATATCTGTTCTTCTCTTCCGTTGAAAAAATGTCATCATCGACAGAATTATCCTCTGTCTGTTCAGTCATCAATGCCTCTTCATAGTCGTGGTGTGTCAAATAAGATTTCCATGTCTCCTCTCCAACACAGTGAATATTATCTTCTCCATCTTCTTGATAATCACCTTCATCTTTGTCCATCACAACATTTTGAAGAGGAGCCTTTATCCTCTAATCCTCAGTAGGATTTCTTTCTCTTTGCAAAATCTGCATTGGCTGATTATTTCTTCTGAAGTTGTTGGGATTTTGATTTGGGTTTCTACCTGTATAATCATAAGTGCCCCTTCCCTTGACAGGCTTCTTATTTTCAATTTTGAGCTTAGATATCTCAGAGGTTAGGGACTTTAACATCTTAGCCATTTTATCTAACTTTGGGTCAGCATTTGATGAAGAAGAAGCTTCATTTCTCGACCTTCTCCTATAAAATTTTCCCTTTAGCTTTTGAGCAGCCAAAATATTTTATTCCACCTCAAGGGTGGCATCTTGCATTAGAGATAATGTTGATGACCTCCTTTCTCTCAACAATAAATAGAACTCTAAGTCAAAAGAATCGGAATATGTGATTTTGGCAGAGGCATCTGAAGGTTTTATCTCTGTTGATATTTTACTGTACATCCGGTTAAACCTTTTAGTGAAATCAGAGACTGACTCACCATTTTGTTTCCTTAGATTTCCAAATTCAGTGATATAGTACAGAAAATCTCTTCTATGACCCCAATGTTTCAAGAAGGTGTCATCTAATTGCTCGATGCCAGCTATGGAACCAGCAGGGAGTTCTTTGAACCATTTCCTAGCATGGCCATCTAAGCTTTGGACAAAAACTTGGGTCCAAACATCTTCCTCCTCGATATTAAGGTTTTCAGCATAACTGTAGAAGGCCTCAATATGTTCTTCAGCAGTCACATCACCCTCACCTGTGAATTTGGGCATATACTTCTAATAGTCTCCTGTTGGCATAGCTGATATTGGGTTTGGCAATATTAGTGGCGCATACCTAGCAGCTAGGATTTGTTGCATCTTGGTCAAAGGAGGTGGTGCAGCTATAATGATCAGGGGTGAGAGAGGTGATAGTTTTTTCTTTGATTCCTCAACACTAGGGGAATGTAAAGGAGGTGAATTCTCTAATGGGAAAGATGTCTGATATGAGGCTCTGTAAAAATTTGCAAGTTGTTCAGCTAAGTTTTCTTCACCTTTAGCAAACAACTCTTGAAGAAGATGTTCTATAGCAAGGAGGCTAGTGTAGATGTTTAAATTATCTTCTTTCTGTTGTGAATGAAAAGATTCCAGAGAGGAAGAACTCTGATTTCTTTCTAAGGTCTTAGATACTTTTTCAACCAATTTTGAATCTATCAATTCATCATCACTGATATTTTCCTATTGATAAAAAAGACTTGTTTCTTCTACAGTAGTTACAGTTGATTTTTTATTAGCACTCTTGGAAAACAATTCAAATTTTTTTGTAGTAGATTTTCCAGAACTAAAGAGAGGATTACCTTTTGTGTCTGATTTTGAAGCTTGACCCTGAACTGTTTTTCCTCTTCTAAGAATTAGTTCTGGATTGGGCACTGGTGTGACAGGTGATTCTTGTGGATTCGCCCTGGTAATAATCCTCTTAGGAGATAGGATGAACTTGTGGAGTCGCCAGATAGATAGTTACAACCAATAAAATGTCTAATCTTTGTCTATCATCAAAGATCAGCTCTGTGTCGTATCCCAAGAAAGCAAAGATTAAATTTTGTCTCCCCGGCAACGACGCTAATTTGTTATCACTCCAAGAAACCCTTTGTAGTTGTAGACCAAAGGTGCTTAGTAACTTAAGAATATGATATGTAGGTGTGCTTGGAACAATGGGATCACTCAATGATTAATGTAATAGGAAACTCATCATACATTTCAAATGAAACGGTGCTTTTAGAAAACAATAATTAGATCAGATATTTTAAAGAGGGGATGAAGAATACTAATCTCGATTTCCAAATACAACTAGGTGTAGGGATTAATACAAGGTAGTAAGAAATCCTTCACTTCAAGTTTATGAGCTTAATGAAGGGATGACAGTCTTTAAAAGCTAATATAAACTGAAATAAAGTACAGAAACAAGATGCATGAGCAATTCTGATATTGAAAACAAAAGGAGACTATAATTTTATTATCCAATAAGAGTCTATACAGTATCCAAAATGTATTCCCAGTTTGAACCCTTATCTCTTAGAAAACATAGGCATTTATAGCCTTTTACAATCGGTTTTTAAGATCCTAAAAACTTGGATCTGTATCTAAATATAGAAAATAAAACTAACTAAATACAATTGATAAGCAAAGACTAGTTCCTAGAACTCGAATTGTCTTCTATGTTGATCTTAACATCTGTACTTCATCATCTCTAGGACTCTGTTGTGTCGTAGAAGGATAAAGGCACCTGTCTTCTGTAGCTGGACTCTTTCAATAACCATAACCGAAACTTTAGTTGACCAATTTAGCATTTGGTCTCAAAATCTCCACGAATCTCTGATCCTGAGTGTTTCTTGATTAGGTGATTAATCCTTCGATGCTCCCAAACCCTTTTTAAATACTTCAAAATTTCCTCGCTCCAGCTTATCTTTCCAAAAATTTCTTTCTATGCTTTCACCAGCTAATTCACCTTACGATCTGCTGGTTAGCTGGTGAAGGTTTTGCCTTGATTACTCTTTCCAAAACCTCATGTTGTGCAATCACCTCTTTCAGTTCCTTAATTTTCTGTGATTTCTTTGAATTTTTACTCTTTGATGTTTCACCTTCATCAATGGGAGTAAAAGTTTCACAGTCTGGTGCAAATTCCATGGATTGTTCAGGGATTTTAATAGCTGGACTTTCATCTTCTTGCTCTGGCTCTGTTTATGAGTCTGTGTGTGGAAAATTGAGAATATTTGTCTTTTTTACTGTAGGCTACTCTGAATTGGTTTCAAAGTCTAATTTTTTCTTTTCTCTTTTAGACTTTATGCTGGAAATCCTGTCCTCTGGTGGTCCTAGAAGAGCTCTCCTCCTCCTTGAGCTGCTCTGAGGAGTTAACTGTTTTTTTCTAGATTTCTTCTGCTCATTCATGAACTGAGTTTAGGTCTCAAAACCTTCCCAAAAAAAGAAAATGTTGCCAAGTCCTTCCTCTTTGTATTAGCTCTTCTAGAATTATCAGTTTGATCAAGCCAAAATGACAAAGGGTTTTTTTCATACTTAGAGGTTCAGCTCTAATATTTTTACATACTTTTGTCAGGCTTTTGTGAAGGAAGAAAGGTAAATTTAGGAGAGTCTTCCCTGTAAAATGATCTAAAAGTTTGAAATGATATAGCATCAGCTTGTCATACCTTCCTTCTGAGGTGATATAGAGTTGAATGCCTTTGAACAGGTCCTGCCATTCATCTTCTACATGAGAAACTGGCATGCTTTTCTTCCAGGTGATATCTCTGAACTCTGCCTTAAGGTATGCTCTGAAATTCAAATTCTTGGTTGTTGTTGTCTTAAACCAGCTCTGGCCTGATCTGGGTAAGCTGGTTGATGTGGCAATGGCGGCTTCATCGACTATCATTTCTACAGAACCCACACTAGCTCTACTTCCATCATATGATTTAGCAAATGCTTCAGTTGTTATTTGGTGGCAACCATTTTGTAACCTTTCAACATAACCCATGCAGCCTGCATCTGAGAAACGTTTTTGCACATTTGGATGTGACTATAAGAAAGACAGGTTGTCCAATTCTTTCCTCAGTAATAAACCACCTCGTTTCCTTGCCATCTGTGACTTGAACCTCGGACAATTGGTAGACAATGTCATGGTAGTTTCCTAATTGATCCAAGGTTTGGCGCTGGTGAAAACTCTCGATGTTGCCAATTCGAATATGGAACCATACCATATTGCCTGTGAACAGTGCGTGTTCAAAATATGAAGTGTCGATTTGATGTCGTCGGCTGAGTGGTACTGCTCCTTTACCTATGATGATAAATGTGAATTCGTCATCTCCAACGCCATCATTGTTGAAGCATGCATTCATGAGCACGATCCGCCATAATATCCGATTTAAACATGCATAACGGAATCCTCATCATCATTCGCTTCCACCAGCGCCTCATAATAATTATGTGACGTGTTTCGAACGTGTTATCTTTTCAATTTCTGAAATCGTGGAAGAAAAACACGTGTTTCGTGCTTTCACTAGCTAACTGTCTGGGGAAAGTACTCCTTAACCATTGAAACTCGCCGCTTTCACCAGCTAACATCAACCTTGCAACATGCGTTAGCTGTTGAAAATATTTTCACGAAATTTTATAGAAATAACCTTTATGGATCAACTTATTTCTAAGGCGTGAATTTAAAACCTAAGTTTTGACACTAGAAGAAACTAAAAATAAATAGAGAAACCTACAGATGACCATGCTATTACCTACAAAATGAAACCAAGTGACTAATTCATTTTGGGAGTTAACAACAAGGATGAAACTACATCCTCAAACTTTAATGTAGATGCAATAGTGTTGACAATGGCCACAACAAGATAATCATGTGCATTTGACAAATAACATAGAAGAGAAATACTTGTATTTTCTTTAGGCATTTTAATATCAACCAAGGCTAATTGACTTATCACAATGTTAAGGGTATTTATGCTTCATCATAAAGTAATCATCATTCATCCTAAGAAGGTACAACTTCCTTTAGTGAAATAACTTTTTTAGTAGGGAATTTGACCAATGAAAAATCTCTAACTTATCCCATATCTCCTTAATGCTAGCTTCTCTTGAGACATGCATCAAGACTAAATTTAAAAGGTAGAGTCAAATCCTACCCTTGGCCTTCCTATCCATCTTTTTCTAGTTTTATTTTTCATATCCGTGGGTTTTTGTCCCGATACAACAACCCACTTATTAATGTCCAAATAATATCTTCCACCTTTAGTGGCCATAACTTAAAGTTATAGCTATTAAATTTCTCTATCTATTTTCTTGAAGTGCTTTCCATTTTATTTCACAAACAAGAATCGCCAACACAAAGCTCCTACTTAAAACATTTTATCACATAGCCAAGATGTCCTTTCTCTACAAACAACGAACTAAAACTTAGCAATAAAGGAATCCCCTTCAAACCAACAACTTCACTCTAATACCAAATGTAGGAAAATAGTGACTCGTAAACCTATTCAAGAGAAGTGTACTAACATATTCTTAAGAAAACGAGAAAGAACAATATCACATACATAGTACACAAGTGATTGGAAGAATAATCCTTCCTCTCATGAGAGATCTAGTCGAAAAACCCTATCACTTGGCTCCCTCCCTGCATTCCACCATGGCTTTCTCATCCTTAGTCCCCACCCTGAGAAAATCGGTTAAATCAACCCCTTCGAGGCTTCTAAAAAATATGGACTAAATTCCAAACATCCAATCCCAACAATGTTCTTCTTGAGGTCTCACCCTCAATATTTCTAAAAATGGTTTGATAGGGTAGTTCACAAGTAGTTTTCCATCCCCAAAATCAATGGCTCTGTGGGTTAAAAAAAACTAGAAGCCTCTAATCAAAGGAAACCTCTCCCACACATTTTGTGGGAGAGGTTTTTTCTCTTTCCTCTTTGAATAAAAGGAGGACATGGATCCAATATTTAGAAGTGACCCATACTTCATGGGTACAAGAGGCATGTATTTAAATAGTTGGACCCCCAACTTCAACCCTGAAAATGATATCTCATATGTTTTCCCTATATGGTTTTGTCTACCCTATCTCCCTCTCGACTGCTGAAATGATGAAACGGATAGAGAAATCAAAAACTCCCTTGGAAAATATATAAATAGAGCAAAAACCAAGAAAAGAATTTTTGCTTTTGCATGTGTCTACATGGAGGTAGATCTCCAAAAGGGCCTTCCTGAAGCTATTCATTTTATATTGGACAACTGGACATATTTACAGCAAGTTGACTATAAGAAGCCCCCTTTTAAGTGAAAAGATTGTCATGAATACAGACACTTTGCAAAGAAATTACCAAAACCATTCTTAGAACCAAAAGCTCTAGAAAACAATAAATAGTGGTAGTAGCCAAAGAAACATAGACAAACACCAAAATATAGAGCTCAACCAAAACAGGGTCAACCCTCATCCACCCCTTCTCTGAACAACCCAAGTAAGGGACCAATTGGCCCTAACACTAGTTCAAATAATTATGATCCTATTGTTGATATTAATTATCTACATCCCCTTAAATACCATGTCATGGTTGAGAAATATCCCCCCAAGACCCTCTGGAATCCCCTCCTGAGTGTTTCCCTTCCTCAGAAATCATTGTCTCTTCCTTGAAGAACCCCTTGATCCCCCCTGAGTTCCCCCCTACTTCTTCCACCCCCCCGATCATCCTCGTGATTGAAGGCCCCCTCTCAGATTTAGGTGAAGAGTCAAAAAACGACTCGGCAGTTAGTGAACCAGTAAAAAAAGCAGAGAAACATTCTCACAGGAAGAAAAGGGAAATGGAATCCAACAAATAAAAAGATAGAGGTACGCACTCAACATTGGATGGAGTATTCCCCATAGAAACAAGAGGTCCCAAGAATCACATTGGCTCAAAACCTCCAAAAGGAGGGAACCTTAAATCCTCCCATAAATGATGAAAGTCCTTTCCTGGAATTGTAGAGGCCTCAGAGGCCCCTCTAAATCTGATCTAATCAAGTCTCTAGTGAAGGAATAAAATCTAGAGGTCCTACTTCTCCAATAAACCAAAATGAAAGAAGATGATGCCCTTCTTCTTAGCTCAAAATTTTGGAAGGCCAGTCAAGGATTAACTGTTAGATATCTAGGATCTTCGGGGGATGTATCTATGCTTTGGAACCTCCATATTTTCCAATTAGAAAGCATCCAGTCTTCCCTCCACTGGATTTGGGTCAATCTCTCCCATGCAGTGACTGGGGAGGTTATCTTGGTGGTCAACATCTACATGTCGAACAATTATCATGAAAAACATCAATGTTGGGAATCACTCCTTTCCTTGCAAAATTACTCCACAACCTCTCACTTCATTTTTGTTGGGGACTTCAACACTATTCTCCATTCTAAGGAAAAAAGTGGAGGAATATTGGTCTATGACCTCTCGTGGGAGTACATGGAGGAATTAATCTCCACCCTGGATCTTTCATATATCAAACCCAATAAATGCAGGTACACCTGGTCTAATTGATGAATGGGCCAGAGCTTCATTGCTACTCATCTTGACAGATTTCTGGTTAACAAATATTACCTTGAGGGAAATATTTCATGCTCATCGTCCATTCTTTCATGGGGAGGTTGTGATCATAGGCCTATCTCCTTGATTCTCACTAAGATGAAAGAACTTGGACTAATCCCTTTCCTCTTCAACCCTCTTTGGGCGCAAGACTCTTCCTTCTTGGATGTGATTTCCTCATGGTCTTGTTGGATAATAGGCTCCCTAATATACATATGGGAGAAAAAATTGAAGAGAACAAATAAAACTATCAAGGATTGGGTAAAAAAAAATTATAAATCCCCCACTCTTGAAATCGAATCCATCCTAAAGCAAGTTGAATATTTCTAGGATAAGATGGAAAAGGAATCTATCATAGGGGAACTTCTTCAAGTTGAGAAAAAATTGTTCTAGTAGTATCATAGTTCCCTCAAAATGGAAGAACAAAATTGGAGGCTAAAGTCTAGAAGTCTGTGGTTAAAAGCAAGAGATTATAGGAACACCATTTTTTTTTATAGGAAAGCTAGAGCTTGGTTATGGAAGAATAATGTAAAATAAATTGTGATAGAGGACGATTCATTGTCCTCCTCTTTTGTGCAGATCAAGGAAGCCTCCTTCCATCACTTTAGAAACTTGACTATGGAGACACCCCCATCTCATCAGGAAGACATTGTTGAGATGATGGAACATATCCCCCAAATTATATCCCATCAAGATAACAATAAGCTCTTAGAAACGGTCAAAGAATTGGAAATCCTTACTACAATCCAACAAATGGAACTAAACAAAGCCCCAATATCTGATGGTTTTTCAATACATTTCTATAAGCTATGCTGGAATATTGTAACATCTCCAGCCACCTAGGTTGGGCCATGGTACTCCATAAAACACTCTGAAAAATCTCTAATACCAATTTGTAACATGCCCAGCATGCTACTGAATCATGTTACTCAAAAATTTCACGATGCAATTTCTACTTTAAACACAATCCACACAGTTTCACTTGAAGTAGCATGCTCAACTCAAGCTTGATTTGCGCTACACAACTTGTAATAATGGAAGAAACAATCTCTTTTCAAAACAACCTTAAGAAATGAAATTAAATCAAACAATTGTGTGCACCAGCATACTGACCACACAGTAAAATTGTGTGCACAACCACCTAGGTGACGTGTGCCACTTCTGATTTCACTATGCGTGGGGTCTAAATTCCTTAACCCCACACATGAGTTCCAGCCTTTTTAAAACACACAGGCTACACTCCTACACAATCGACCACTCAATCCTCTTCTTGATGGCTTATAACCAAGATCACAAAGGTAACCCAACTGGAAATACTAACCACAATTATCATATCCATGCACAACTACAGATACAAGCTATAAGCACCATACTTACATGTGCAAGCAATATTAAACCAAATAACAGTAAATACTTATATGCAACACATACAATGATTTAAACCATGTCCAACATAGACGAAAATGGAGACAGTAAACAAGACAAGAAAATAAAGAACACTTGTCTTTTATAAAAGTCACCAACTGCGGCCTTGAATCAGACTTTCCTCCCAACCATAGATGTTGTTGCTCGTAAGATTTCATAAATAGGTTAGCCCCAAGTTGGGGCGCAACTCCACCAAGGAAAAAGAGTTCCTAGAGACAATATATGGTATGAAACTCAACAGAATTGCTTAGTCCTAAGTGTCCTCTGTTGCAACTAGCACATAGTCCCTCATTCCCCACGCACCTTTCACACCCAAGGAAGTGTGCCCCTTCTTTGCTCAATAGTCCTTCACCTGCCCCACTTCCCTTCCCAGGGTTACCAGAAACAGGCCAGACATGAAGTCTCTGAGACCCGTGACTAATGCTCAGCACACCAAGGAACAACTCTCACGAAAACTCTCACCTGGAAATTATGCTCACGGGTTTGAAAATCACTCCAAAAAATCCAATTTCTCACCCTGATAGACTGCTCATGGTATTTCAACCTGACTCTTCGACAATGAAACTTTGGATGTAGTCCCACAACTCCTTACAAGATTCTCGTTCCAGATAAGGTAATAATCAGATTTTCCATTGATCTGAAATATGGTGAGAACGAAATGAGACAAAAACAAAAATATAGTAGAGAACACAAAAATATAGTGAAACCTAACTTCTATTAATGAATAAGATATAAAAACATTGTAGAACACAAACGTGCATAATGGGGTAGCTTGTCTCTAAAAAGAAAGAGATGTTGGTTATGCTTTATTCTCAACAAGCTTTACATCACACTCCATTGCATCCTTAAAGTGCCTCCTTCACCTCAATTATATATGAGAGAGTGAAAGGATAACAATTCACATGATTCATGTGGGATAAATTAGTCTAAGTTTATAAAATTCCATAAGCATGTAAAATACTAGGACTTCCCGGGTGGTCACCCATCCTAGTACTACTCTAGCCCGAATGTGCTTAACTGTAGAGTTCTACAGGGATCCGGTGCATTAACCCTATGATGTAAGCATGTACGTAAAACCACTAGGAAATCATTACATGATGTATGTAATTAACAAATGAAGATGACATTACATTCCATTCCCCATCAAAAGGGTGAATATCATGGTTTATCAGAACCATATGCTTGAAATGTTGATTTAGTGGAAAAGGTGGATGGACACTGAGATCTACTTGGATCATTCCTCCCCCCTTAGGAAGAAATAGTCCCCATTGCATCAAGTTCCCTTGGGAGATGGAGAAAATTTTGTTGAATCCGAACCTTGGTGAGTTGCTTGCCTTGTTGAAGTAGATTTCCTTCATGTACTTTTCATGTTGAAGGATGTGATGAACCTATTGAAGGTGTTGGATCTGTTCAACATATTTGGCTGCATAATCTACCTTGGTCTGAGTGTGGGAGGAATATGTCGGTGAAGATGAAACAAGAAGAGCTATATCAATATTGGGTGATAATGACTGGAACCCCAAGCACACATGAAAAGGGTCATGGCCAATAGAGATATATTGAACATATGGAAGACTCACATTCTCTTTGTGCTCCTCTATAATGTTGTTGACCTGCTTCTGTTGGATAGAAACGTCTTGGGATAAGGTTGTAGTGGTCGCAATGACCTTCTATTCATTGTCTAACTAGATCATGAAGAGGGAAAACTTTTTGTTCTGAGAGATTACTTTGCGGCATTGTTTTTTCGAGATCAATGAAGCAACAATAGTTGGAGCTACCTCTGGTATCCTGTAGAGATGACCTCCTAGAGTAACAATGACACTGCGGGGTCGAGACTCACAGATAGCGTGATGTTTCCACATATATGGTTGTCCTAAAAGAACGCCACATACTTCAAGTGGGGCAACATCACACACTACCTCATCCTTGAATGGATTGATGCCATAGGACAAGCGACACTATTGGCTGGCACAGATGTCTCATCCCTGGATTAACCATATGATGGTGTATGGTTGGGGGTGTGGCATCGTTGGCAACTTCAATCGCTTGAAAAACTCGATTGAGATCAGGTTCTTCTGACCCCGTTGTTAATAATGAAATGCAGTGGGGTCCCCTTTACCCACATTTGTTAGTGGAGGAGGTGCTCCCCCTCCTCAAGCGCCTCTAGTTCTTCTGGTTGTATTGTTGTGGCTACAATGGTAGCAGTGGGTTCTTCATCGATGATTTGTTTCCCTTTATTATGCTTTGAATCGGATTCCAAGTCAGGTTTTGATTCTTTTTCTTTGAGCTCGACCACCAATGACCGTTTCGAGCGACATTCATCGGTGTTGTGCCAAGGGTTGTTTTTGAACTCACACCACTTTCTAGTGTCTTTCTTAGAATTCCCCTTACCCTTATTTTCCTTCTTATTGGATTGGCTCTCTTAAGGTTGGAATTCATTTCTCTATCCTTCATTCTATGAGTTAGGGTTGCCTTTGCCATGATTTTGTTGTGGCATATTTTCAAACCCGAACTCCTGCTTACTATGTTGCTTGAATTTATGCTCAATTTTGACTGCATATCTATAAGCAACTCTCAGTGAGGATATGTCCAATAAATCCATCTCTGTTTGGATGTTCCTATGTAGACCACTGCGATACTTCAAAAGCAGGTGTCGCTTGGAGTCTTTGATACCCAACTTTGAGCACAAGGTATCAAAGATGTTAGTGTACTCTGTCACTGTCTGATCTCTTTTCTGACGCAAAGTTGTCCATCTCATGTATTGGTCATCATAGTTTCTGACAGGGTACAAATCCTCCTTTAGGGCATCTACAAAGGCCGCCCAAGTGGGTTCTCTCCTAAATGGTGTAGATTCATCTGCGATGTACCTCTCCCAATAACCTTCCCACCAAGCTCTGACATGGGGAAGGGATTTAAGGAGCACGAAGGTGATATTTTCACTTTCAAAGAAATTTTGGATGGAGTAATAACTTTCTAGCAGATTCAACCATTTTTCTAGAGCATTTGCATCTATCTTTCCTTCAAATAAGGGGATATAAAAATTCACTTGTATCTTGAAGGGTGTCACACCTCCGAAACGGTTTCTTTTCAAAGATGCCTGGGTCACCTTCGTCGATAGTCTTTGAAGGATATAAGTGAAGTTTTTCATCATCTCGTTCCTCTTCCACATGAAGGATTCCTCGAGCAATGTCTTGAAGGGATCTCTCGCTCTATCATCTCTCTTTTCTTCCACCATGGGAGGTTGCTTGGGCTACCGAGAGAGGTTGTCCTCAAGTGAAACTAGCTCGAGACCCAAATCTTTATGCCTTGACCTCGTTGGGGACCTACTTTGAGAAATGACAAGGAGAAGACTACTCTAATCCCACTGACCTGGATTATGTTGAGAACAAAATGAGACAAAAACAAAAATATAGCAAAGAACGCAAAAATATTGTGAAACCCAACTTCTATAAATGAATAAGAAAGAAAAACATTGTAGAACATAAATTGGTAGAATGGGGTAGCTTATCTCTAAAAAGAAAGAGATGTTGGATATTCTTCATTCGCAACAATATTTACATCACACTCCATTGCATCCTTAAAGGTCCTCCTTCACCTCAATTATATATGAGAGAGTGAGAGGAGAACAATTCCCATGATGCATGTGGGATAAATTAGTCTAAGTTTATAAAATTCCATAAGCATGTAAAATACTAGGAATTCCCAGACGGTCACCCATCCTAGTACTACTTTGGCCCGAGTGAGCTTAACTGCAAAGTTCTAATGCGATATGGTGCATTAACGCTATGTTGTAAGAATGCACATAAGACCACTAGGAAATCATTACACGATGTCTATAATTAACAAATGAATATGGCATTACATTCCATTCCCCATCAAAAGGGTGAATATCATGGTTTATCAAAACCATATGCTTGAAATGTTGATTCAATAGTACAGGTGGATGGCCACCAAGATCCACCTGGATCATCCATACAGTCTGACCCCCCTTCTATTACGTGAAATATTTTCCCCAATCCTCCATGTGATAATGCCAAAAATAAACTAAGGACAACAATATATATTGCATGCCTTCCACTTGATACTTGTCACCTTCAAAAGTAGATCTAAGCCACTTGGTGACCCATTCCCTACCCTTTTTTCAACAACACAGGTATTCCAACAAAGAACGAACACCTTCAGCAACCACTCACACAACCAAATCAAAGATCAGGACACTAACATTTTGATGTGGTAAAATCCCTATGGGGAAACATCCATGGCCCTAGCCAAAGCAAACACTTGGAGCAGCTTAGCAAAATAAAAATATTATAGAGAGATTTTACAAGATATTTTCTCACAATCGATCATCGACAAATGACCCTGCATAATTTTTAAATAGATATCATGGACCAATCGAGTGTTAAGCCACGGATCAATGTAGTCGTTAAGATCGAGGAGAATATGAATCGTCAGATCACTCTATGTCGGGTACATATCATGACCGTTGGATTTCCTAACAACAAATGAATACTAATGCATATTAAAGAAACAAACTTTTACCTAATGACACATTAGACCAAGTAGATCTTAACTAACTCCTAAGTGTCTAAATAGCCTAACATCCCCCCTTAAGAACAACTTTGGATAGGATTGAAGGATTTACAAAAGTGACACAATAGGAGAAGGAAGGAGGCATTAGATCCTATCCCCCCTTAATGACAACTTCTTGAACTCCTAACATAGTTTGAAGTTTGGAAAACTTCGCTTCTATAAGCGACTTTGTGAAAATGTTTTCAACTTGAAAATGTTGATGTTGAACTGGGTCTTTGGCGAGCTTGATGGCACTTTGTTTGTCACACCAAAGGCTAGTTGGATTTTGTTGCTAGAATCCAAACTCTGAAAGGATCTGTCGAAGCCATAAGGATTCCTGGCTTTCATTTACCACTGCTCGGTACTCTGCTTCTGATGAAGAAAGTGCAATAGCATGTTGTTTCTTATATGTCCAAGTGATAGGTCCTGAACCAAGGCTGGAAACATAACCTACAATAGAATTATGATCATCAGGGTCACCGACCCAATATGAATCAACGAAACCAACCAATAAAGGATTCCCCCCTGAACTATAATGTATCATGAACTGAATTGTACCCTGGATATACTGAAGTATCATTTTAGATACTTTCCAATGGATTTCATGGGGTGTTTGCATATACCGGGCAACAATACCACAACAAAGGAAATATCAGGATGGGTATGATTCAAGTATAAGAGGCTATCAACTAATTGACAATACAAAGTGGCATCAACTTTGGGATAGGTGGAGGTGGCAGCAAGCTTGACTCTAGACTGGAAGGAAGAATGTGATGGTTTACAATCTTCCATGTGGAAGCAACAAAGAAGGTCACAAGCATACTTAGACTTAGAAAGAAAAATTCCTTCATTGTTTTGCAAAACTTGGAGGCCAAGGAAATAGTGCAAAAATCCTAATTTTCTCATTTCAAATTTCTTCTTAAGGTTGTTTTTCACATGGTTTTAAAGTTTTGAGTCACTACCAGTAAGGATAAGGTTATCAACATAAAGAACAAGTATTATGAGATGGCTTCCTACTTTCTTGGTATAGTCATTGGGAGCGGAATGGAATCTAGACAATCCGATGTCAATAAGAAAGTTGTCCATTTTGTTATACCAAGCTCAGGGAGCTTGTTTAAGACAATAAAAATATTTCTTAAGGTGACAAACAAGGCTAGAGTCATTTTGGACATGGCCAGGAGGTTATTCCTTGTATATTTCTTCTTGAAAATCCCCATGCAAGAACACAAATTTAACATCCATCTGATGGACCTCCCATTTATGTGAGGCAACAAGGTAAATAACAAGGTGAATGGAGTTCATTTTGGCTACAGGGGAAAAGGTTTCATTATAGTCAATTCCTTCAACATAGGAAAATCATGTGGCAACTAACTGAGCCTTGTGTATTTCAACACTTCCATATGATGCATACTTAATTTTGTAGACCCATTTACATTTGACAAGTTTTCTTCCTTTCGGAAGAGGTACAAGATCCCAAGTATCATTTCCCATTAAATAACGATACTCTTCATTCATTGTTGTATCCCAATCTGGATGACTTGAAGCTTTTGCAAATGTCTCTAGATCACGAGTCTCTAAAACTTGAGCCAAAAGAGAAGAGGCTTGTTGGAACTATGAACATGTCCAACGATGATCTGAAATATCATCGACAATATCACAAGTTGCTTCTCGTGTTGAATGGACCCATCTAGGAAGCGGTGGTGTTGGTGTTGGTGTTGGTTTAGGTTCAATGGACTCATATAGAGGAAGGTGAGTAGGTGGAAGTGGATTTTCATCCTCACTGTCATCATACAAAGAAGAAACCAAAATAGGAACAAAAGAAGGCACAAACATCGAATATGGCTCGTAGACTGAAGAAGGCACAATCATCGAATTAGGCTCGCATGCCAAGATATTTTCATCAAATTTAACATCTCTTCTAATAATAATTTCATTACAATGTGGTTGAAGAAGTCTATAACCTTTGACATCTTCGGAATAATCAACAAATATACACTTCTCACTTTTAGGTTGCAATGCTTTTCTTTTCTCATCAGAAATGTGAGCCCATGCGATACTGCCAAATACACTAAAGTGACTTACATCAAGTTTAATTGTATTACATGCTTCTTCCAGTGTTATATTTTTAAGATCCTTTGTGGGACTGTGATTTACTATGTAATTTTCATAGTGGATCTGGCTTCCACCCAATAATTTAGACTTAATCCCTTATATTGGATCATACAATTAGCCATTTATTTTAATGTGTGGTTCTTTCTCTCAGCAATACCATTTTGTTGCGGTGTATATGGAACAATGTGCTGGATTTGGATGCCTTGTGTAGTGCAACAACTTGTAAAATTATTCTTCACATATTTGCCTCGATTATTTGTTCTTAACCTTTGAATTTGAAGTCCAGATTTCTTTTCTACAAGGGCCTTTTAGGACAGAAAATTGTCAAAAAATTATCTCTTAAGTTTTAACAAGTAAACCCATGTATGCCTGGAAAAGTCATCAATGAAAGTGAAGAAATACTTTCCCTAGAAAAAGAAGGAGAAGAAAGTGGACCACACAAGTCACTGTGAACAAGATGCAAAGGGCTCGAGGCGTGCCAAGAGGCACATTTGTCAAAATTGTCTCGATGATGTTTTTCGAGAACAAAACCAACACAAACACCATATCTAAATGAAATAAGAGGAAGACCAATCACCATCTATTGATTACATAGTTGTTGCAATGAGCGATAATTTAGATGACCAAATCGCTCATGCCAAAGTTTGCTCAAGTCATCACTATGAGCAACAAAAATTGATGGAAAAGATAATGACCCAAATTTTTCAAACTTGTAGAACCTGGTGATATCATCAACAATTCTAGTTGCAAGAACATGTTGAGTATCTTTGAGATCCTTAATTACAACTTGGTGAGGTGAAAACTCTACGGTTTTACCTTCACCTAAATGAGTGATTTGATACACTGATAGAAGGTTACATGAAAGACTTGCAACACATAATACATCATTGAAATGACTAATATCTACCTGAACTACTCCAGATCCTACAACACTAAGAGATCTATCATCACCAACAAATATTTTCTTGGTGTTACATTCATTTAGAGTGGAAAATATGGCTTTATCCTTAGCCATATGATAAGATGCTCCAGACTCAATAAGCCATTCATCAGAAGAAGAAGTAGTAGTTTCACTGAAGGAGAAACGAGAAGAAGAAAGTGCATGTCCATGAGAAGAAGATGAAGAAGTATAATCAATATTGATGTTGTTCTTCTTCATCGTTGCTTCTAAAGCTTCCATTTTCTCGAAACATTTGGACTCATAATGACCATCTTTCTCACAAAAGTTGCAATGTATGTCAATCTTCTTATTTTTAGATTTTGCTCCTTTATCACTATTAGGAGATGAAGTTGTCTAAGTGGGTTTGGGACTCTTGTTTTGCTTGATTTTGTGGCAAGGATGTTGCTTCTTGGTATTCTTTGGTTGATCTTTCTGTTGGACTACTAAGGCTTTGTTGGAGGTACCTACAGTGTTGATCACTCTAAGTTGTACAAGCTTATTTTTCTCTCTAATCAAAGTATCACAAAAGGAATCAAGAGTGGGTTTTTGATAAGATTTACCTAGAGCCTCTCTTATGGAATAAAAGGTAGATACAAACACAAAATATGCACTACCTAGCATAGAAAGAATAATATAGATGCAACGCTCTTCCCCCTGCTTTATGTTACACTCTTCACATAAAATTCTAAGTGTTTTATAGATAGTCTTCAATGCAAGAATAATCATTTGGAATTAAAGTCAATATATGATTTTCTAACTAATGTGCTCGAATAATATTGTGTTTACCAAACACAGATTAAAGTTTTTCCCAAGCTTCATCGGGGTCATCAATTTCTTGAAGGTGGAACCTTAAATTAGGAGAGACAGACATTTTGATCAGTCCACATGCTTCGCCATTCCTATTAGCCCATTTGACTGTCTTTTCATCATCAATGGGTTCTTTTTCCTTTCCCAAGGTAATCTGATACAAGCCTTTACTTCTTAATAAATCCTCCATATGGGATTTCCATTGGAAGTAGTTGGTGTTGGTAAGAAAAATATCATTGGAAGAATCTATATTAAATATGAAGATAATATGGATTTAAAAACTAAAACTGATGATCTGGATGGAAAGATCTCGAAAAATTAGGCGAGCTTAAGAAACACGGCACTGAAAACAGATTTTGGATGTGAAAGTTAAGTCCTTTAAAAAAAAAATGCTTAAACGGTAACCAAAGAGCCATGTGGCAAGTAAACATTGGTCCACATGGTGATACCCCTCCAAATAACCTCACTTTTACAAATAATTTTATTTATGAAGTGACCCACTTTTATAAAAAGAAGCGGAGATCACTTTTACAATGAAGATACTTTATAAAAGAAAGTTACATGCAAAATAAATAAATTTAAAATAAAATATTAAAGCTACTTATAGTGATTCACTTTTATGTTTGAATTGAAATACACTTTACAATGGATGCATGAACTTTTTCAAAAAATGTAACAAAAAAGAGACGTGAACTCAAGACCTCTTACTTAATAAGGCAACTTTTAACCAAGTGATCTAGAAAAACATATTGTATTGTTTAGAAGGAGGATTGGAGTTGTTTTTTTGTTGTTGTTGAAGACGTCCTTGGAGAGGGTGCTCATAAAAAACTATTTTCACACAAGAAAAAAAAAATCTTATCGATGACAACAACGGTTAGATCTCGGTTATTTTACCCAGAAAATGCACATTTTCTGATCTGTTTGTGATTTGTCAAGATCGCACAGGGAGCGGGGCAAAGAGAATACACAAATCTAAAAGAGTAGCAACCCGGAAACAAACAATATAAAGTTGAAATAAAACCAAAATAATACTCTACAAAAAATTAAAAAGGGCGTATTCAAGCTTTATACCTCTGGATCTCACTGAAATGGTCATATATTGGGAAAACATAAACCTTTTCAAGTGAAACGAAAAGAATTCCTAATTGAAACGAGTGCTCTGTACACAATGGAACAATCCTCTCAGCCTAGAAATATATGGAAATGGAAAAAACTATAGATGAGGAAACTCGGCTTCACGATCTCGATATACAACGAGAGAGGGTCTAAAATAGGCTTGGATACCATGTTCGACAACACAGGTATTCCAACAGAGGATGAACACCTTCAGTAACCACTCACACAACCAAATCAAAGCTCAACACACTGATGTTTTGACATGGTAAAACCCCTATGGGGAAACATCCACAGCCCCAGCCAACGTGGCCACTTGGAGCAGTTTATTAATGCAAAAGAAAAAGATTATAGAGAGATTTTACAAGAGAGTTTCTCACAATCGATCATCGGAAAATGACCTTCCATTCTTTTTAAATAGATATCATGGACCAATTGGGTGTTAAGCCACAAATCAATATAGTCGTTAAGATCAAGAAGAATATGAACCGTCGGATCACTCTACGTCGAGAACATATCATGACCGTCGGATTTCCTAACTACAAATGCATACTAATGCATACTAAAGAAACACACTAATAAACACAGTTTTACCTAACGACACATTAGACCAAGTAGATATTAACTAAATCCTAAGTGTCTAAATATCTTAACACCCTCGAGAACTTAAGATAAAAACAATATATCTGACATTAGACTTTTCTTGGAAATATTATAAAATATTCCCCAAGGCTTACGACTTTCCCCCTTTTTCCCTTTTCCGGTGGAGTAGGCCCCCCATCTCATTTTATCTGAGTCAGTCAACGCACAACGATGTAATATTATATTAATATTCATGATTATATTTACATGGATAGGCGCACTGGCCTATCTACATCCAGGCTCATCAGCTTCATAATCACACAATCTCTCCAACCTCAATACATAAACAATCACACACACACACACACACACACAACTTAGTATTGTGCACTTCCAAGTCATTACCGCACACTAACCCAAGTGTGTGCAACATAGTGCGATGTGTGCACTTACCCAGGAGCACGCAACACATAAAATGTGTGCACCCTGTCTTTATAACAATTCTCTGTGCACTTACTCAGATGCACGCAACACCAAAATGTCTCACGAGCCTATATATTCAGTACATTTTCACTTGGTACCAATCGGCTCACTAGCCTATATATACAATTACAAAGAGTTATGAATAAAGGACATTACAAATATAATCAAATTTGGCTTGATCAGCATGGTCATATATGTTTAGAAATTAGCACACATGGGAGGCAGCACCAACTCTTCCTTTTTGGTCCTTGTTTCTAAAGAGGTAAACCCATCCAATTTCAATATATTTAGACCTATTTTTCTCTATAATGTGTTCTATAAAATCATCTCCAAAGTCATAGCTAATAGAATCAAACCTTTCTTGGCAAGACTCATTTCCCTGAATCAAGGAGGTTTTGTGGAGAAACGTCAAACCATTGATAACATTATCCTTTTTCAAGAATCCATCCACTCCAACAAAAAGGAAAAGGAAAAAGGAATGATACTAAAACTTGATATGGAAAATGCCTTTAACAGAGTAAGGAATAGTTTTTCTAAGTTGGGTTTAATCATGCTTCTCCTCTCCCTGGATTTTCACCCTCGTTAATAGTTCTCCTACCCCTTTATTTTGAGCTTCAAGGGGTCTCTTCCATGGGTGTCCTTTATCCCCTATCCTTTATATTATCATGGAAGAGGCGCTAAGCATATATTTAGAACATGCTTGAAGGGAAAGATACATTCCTTGCATAAAAATCATAATAGGAAGGTCCAAGATATTAAACCACTCACAATTCATGGATGACACTCTCCTCATAAGTGCTTCTTTCACTATCCTAACCCTCAGGTTCAAAATCATTTTGGATAAGTTCACTAGAGCATCAGGAGGCCTTATAAACAATTCCAAAAGCCACCTTTATACCTGGAATAATAGTCCCAATTTAACCAAAGTGATAGCCAATATTTTAAATTTCCCTTATGATGAGAATTGGTGTTCCTATAAATACTTGGAAATCCCTTTAAGCATGATAACTTTACCCTCAACCTCTTGTTATCCCACTCTTGACAAACTCAAATCAAAATTATCACAATGGGGAGCTCACTAGTTAAACATAGCAGGTAGAATTTTTCTCATCAAATCTGTTCTTAAGGCCTTACCCATTTATTAATTTTCCATGTTGTTATCCCCTGCCATCTTTAGCCATGTTTTTCCTGGGAAATATGTAGATTCATCTGACAAGGAGGTAAATCCAACTCCAAATGGTTTCATCTAGTCAACTAGAATATTGTCAAGGCCTCGTAAACTCATGGAGGGCTTGGAATGCGAGACCCTTTCATCATGAATAAATCCTTGGGTGATAAAATTATTTGGAGGATGATTATTGGAGAAAGAATTTTTGGAAATCTGTCCTAAATCACAAATATTTTTTGGGCCCCTGCTTGAGATGCCTTGACAATATGCCACCTCCCTCGGCATGCTCCCAAATTTGGTGCCTCCTCAAAGCCTCCCTCCTCCTCCTTTCCCCCAAATGGGAAGAAAATAAAAATCCAACAAGACAATACCATGGGACATCCTCCCCCGAAGTATAATCAACAACTCTCAACTCTTAAAAATTGGCTAGATACTCAAAATAATCTCACTCTCTACGACATCTCTCATTGGGAAGATTAGTCAGGAAGATGGATAGGATGGAACTTGGGGGATCCTCCTCCCCCACTTTAGGCCCTATTGAAGATCATCCTCCTCAAGCCACATGGTTTCACACCCCTCCATATGAATTTAAAAGATAGCAGAGGATGAGGGAAAATTGGATACTTAGTAAAACAAGGGTACCAACTTGAACTACAAAACTCGGGGCTCCCTTCGAGATATAATAAATGGCGTGGAATATGGAACCTTGACAACCTCCCTAATATAAGCACTTTTAGCTAGACCCTTATGCACTAGAAATTTTTCACTAGTGAAAATTTGACTAAAAGGGGCATCTAAGGCCATTCTAGGTGCATCCTTTTTCTTGATGATTTCGACTCTTCTCATCATCTTTTTCTAAACTACTATTTATCCAAGGATGTCTCAAGAATAGTTTTGCAGGACTTGTCCTTTTTCAATCAATGACCCTCTTCAATTGAACAAATTATATTTCATTGGCCTCAAGTGTATCTTGTCTCCTTTGATGACAAGTCAATCTTCAAAAGAATATGGTCATCCCTCCCTTTTTTTTTTGCTGGAAAATTTGGTTGGCTAGGAACAAGAGAATATTTTAGGATAAAAAATATTATCTAGAATTGGTGGCAACCAAAGCTCTCGAGCTCCTCCTTGAGAATTTTAATTCAAGGGATTTAAGATTAGCTCAACCTGATGTTTTGGATTATTGGGAAAAAAATAGGATGGAAAGGTTTCCCATTATTTCATCTGCTCCCCCCCAAACCCACTCTAGATCAACATAGTAGCTTCATCTCTCAATTGTGAACTTCTCTCAATGGATGAAGGATAGATCCCACTATTCTCTTTGATTTGATGGTGCCTCTAAAGGAAACCCCATGGTGATAGGTGCAAGAGGGGTGCTTTATGAGCCTAGAGGACCCTACTCATGGAACATAGGATTGGATACTAATAATTAGGCATTTAAAACTCTCATCTCTTCCCACCAATGTGATTCTAAGATCAATTTTCCTTCGCATTCACGAAATCATCAAAGAATTCAGTCAAGTTTACCCATAGCATGTCAGGCGGATATCAACTCCCTCCCTGATAAATCGACCAACATGGGAGTCAATGGAGAAATAGTTTCCCTAAACATTGATGGAAGAATCAGTCATAGTCCTGCCCCTTATCCCCTTCCCCATGGCCTTGTCATATGACTCGCTTCTTTGGTTAGAAAGGCTCTACCCTTGGCCCTTTTTTTAGAACCACGTAGCTTCCCTCTCATCCCATCACGGTCCCCTTGTCTCTGATCCCTTGGTCCTCCCCCATAATTATTCTCCCCATCACTGCACTTCCCTTCTTTCTCCCCTTTATGCTTGTCATCTCCCTGATGGGTCATGCCCCCTCTGCTCGTGTCATCCTGGCATGCTATTACCTTATGCTTGTCTCAGTTTTTTCCTTATTTTCCCATGTTCATTTCACGTTGCTCCAATTAGAATGTTACATCTTTAAGATTCGTATGCCCCGACACTCGTGGTCCCTCTCAGTGAACTTTGCACCAGTGTGACCTTTCTTTCACCCTATACGTCACTCGCTTCATATTTTCCTGCCACCTTCCTTCATCTCTCATCAACAACCTTCTTTGCCCATGTTTGCACGCAACAACATCGGGATTCAAATGATCTCATGCCCCCAAATTCTAACGGCCATCTTCGCATCCACACACCTGGCCATTACGCTTCGGATTGGGAAAATATAGGTGGATATATGGATCTTTTCCACTAGTGAGGAGGTTTGTACCTACCTCCAATTCAGGTAACGAAATATTAAAAATACAATTGCAGCTCATTTATTGGGAATTATATCATTATTCTTTTTACAAGGTAGTGAATGAGAGTGTTCATAGATATCAACCTACCTAACAGAAGACAAGGAACCATCTCTAGAATGCTCCAGCTCCAGCAAGAATTGGATGACCTTTGTTCGATGGTCATAACCATCCAAAGCAAGGTACTCTCTCCTCTCAAGTTTTAGTAGTGCTTGAACTAAATGTAAATCATAGGCAGTCTTTCCAATCCTTGAACGATGGGGTGGACGCCCTCAGGAGCCAACTAGAGGAAATTCGACTTCAACTAGCTTTCCAGGGACAACAAGGAATCGTTTCAATAGCCTAGAAATTGGCAAACTCCATCCCCGTACCTCTACAATTTCCAAACCTCAATGCTCTAGTTCAACAAGAAGAGGACACTGAAATGGAAGTTGTTGATGGATAGAACATATCCCCAACTTAAGATTCAGTCTACATGTGATGCAAATGTTGGTTTTGTTTAGGGGTTTTTTATAGGTTCTATACTACCAGAATTTTGGATTGGCATAATTGTATATCTCATGAATCTCATTGTAACTCTAAAGTCCAACTCGGAATGGTCTTGAGTCTGGAACTTCTCCCACTGTGGGATTATATTTTTCCTCAGTATGTAATCTTTTGCCCCTAGGTAGCTTTTATATAATACAAATTTGCCAGTTTACATTACAAAAAATAGCATAGTACACAAGTGATTTACCTTGAAAAATTTTAACCAAGACAAACAACAAATTTAGAGTTGCACCCCTTCCCATTGTATTAACAAATAGTTCATAATACAATATTTAGGTATTTTGCAACATCATTCAACCCTAATCCACTAATCGAGATTAGAATACAATCGATATAAAAACCATGGGCCAAAAAACCACCAACAATAAATCCAACAAATTCGTCTCAAGGACCCATGACCCCATAGTTGCACTAAGATGCACAATCTATCTATAAAGAATACAACACATTATATCCAAAATGAAGGTGGAACTAGATGAAGATATTTAAGAAGTATAAGTTGATCAATAACTATTGATGGATGTTTGTGAAGCTAATTCTAGATGAAAGGATGAAAAAGATTTGGAGACTCAATTATAAGCCAAAAAACTTGGATCTATGCATTGGACGCCATCAAGAAATCCCCTTTGGAATCCATAAGGGGTTATTTTACTTGGTCATTTGTAATATACCTGAAGTATAATACATTTATTATCATAATGTATTAAATAAATAAATGTCATAATAATCATAAGGAAAATATCATGTAATAATAGTTATACGACAATTATTATGTAATGTATTCAACATTATATAATAATGATAAGTCATGGCCTTTGCCAAGGACATGACTTATCACCCCTATGTGTATTTATATTCACGCTCATTGTATCTCAAGACATGTCATGAATAATGAATAATAAAAATGTATCATATGTGGAATATATGGATTTGTCCTTGTTATTATGGATTCTCAAGAGAAGTGACCAAGGGGTTTGCTTCAAGTGGTATCAGAGCGGTATTTTCATTGGCATGCGGTCAAGTACATTTTTTTCCAGTTTTTTAGGTGATCTGTGATCAAGTTTATTTTGTCAGTGGTATTAAAAAAAGGAAAGAGAAAGAAAAATAAGAAGAAAAAGTTTGTTTGTTTTGTTGATCTACGATCAAATTTATTTTTCCAATGACATTTAAAAAATATAAAAAATTATGCAAATAATTTCAAGGCTTGTGGTCTAGAATCCTTGATAGAAAAAAAAAAAAAGTGCACATAAAGAATTATAAGTCAAGGAAAGATTCCATACTTGGCAATAAGTGAATTTAATTACCAAGTACATGGTAATAAAACATAATTAAAAAGGAAAGTTTTCAAGTATCTTTAAATGTGCATGTAAAACAAATATTAAGTTAAACAAAGATTCCATAGTTGGCATAAGTTAATTGTCATGTACATGGTAAGAAAATGTAGTTAAAAAGGAAAGTTTTCAAGTGTTTTTAAGTACATGTGAAGACACATCAATTCAATCATATAAATAAGTTGACAACGTAAATGAAGTCTATACAACATATCGGGATTGTGAAGAAATTAAAAAAAAAAACTTGAATTTTTATATGTAAGAATTTCCGCATGAGGATAAGACAAGTTTCACACATTGTGAGAAGTCACCAAGTTAATACAAGTATATAAGAAGCCACGTAAAAGTGAAAAGGTATTAAATTTTATAAGATATTTATTGTTAAAGTAAATAAAAGGTGAAAGTATTTACATTCTTAAAATATTCTTAAAAATGTCAAATATTATTATCAAAAATATATTCCAATGTTCAATTAAAGGGTTTTAAAATTAATATCTTAGTTTCAATCAAGAGAAAAGTGAAAAGTCTAAATGAAGAAATAAACCTAATGTGAAGGCTAAAAGATAAGGCCAATCATTATTTTTTATCTAAGTCGAATTTTGATGAAAAATAATATATAAAGATTTATCGGTGTGCCAAGTTAAATTTAAATTTCAAAATTAAAGGCAATACTTAAGTCCTATAGAGTGGTATCAATTTGAAGTTGTGTGGAATATTTTGAAAAAAATGGTTTTTAATAAAGATGAGAAAAGGTTTTCTAATATATGTAGTGTAATTTGGCCCGAATTTGGATTATTTAAACTCAAAGGGACTATTGAAAGAAAGAATATTATCATTGTTGTTTACTTGAATAGTGAGAAAAATTATATTAATGTTGACTTGGAAAATCAATTTCTAATTTTAGAGTGAAGTATATTTGTAAAGGAAGACACTAATGGCAAGGAGGAATTTGAAATTCAAGACTTATATCTATCACTTGATGATTATGAATTCATATCCCAATTCAATGTTGTAGATTTTATTATTTTTAATATTGTTGACATAGTTCTAGGTTATAACTGGATGAAAACATTGCGGACATTCATTCTAAATGAAAAAAATAAATTTTTGACAATCTCCTATGAGGAAAAGAATATAACATTACATGATTTCACAGTGGAGTCATGCATAGGAATTCCCTCATCAGAATATATAAACCATATACAAAACATTACAATCCAATGCAACAAACAATCTCAGGAGAAGCAAGATATGGAAAATCACAAAGTTCAACAACTTATAGAAGACTTGCAACAACAAAATAACAACATAAAAAACACTCACAAAACAAAGAATGAAAATATCAACAAAAAACTATCGTCCAAAGATGATGAAATTTCTCGTTTGAGAAATCATAATAAAACTCTACTTGTAGAAATGAAGAAGTTGAAGAATGAAAAAAAGGTGCAACAAAAATCTCAAAACATGGATAAGAGTATTAAATCTATTGCAATCAACATGGAAAAACCTAATGTTTTTATCAATGAAGTTGTTTCAATGGAAGAGCTTCCAAATGTTGAAATTGAAGACAAAGTGGCCTCAATAGAAGGGATGAAGGACTTAAAAATGGAAGCAATGCATAAAATTGAAAATGAATTCATTGAAGTTAAAGAAAAAATTTCCAAGTTACGGAAAGATAATGATGAATTAGAAGAAGATCTTAAGAACAATGGTGACCAATGGTGTAAGATGCAATCTCTTAATGAATTGCTCATTACGAAGGTTAAGAACTTAATGTTGGAAAATTATGATGTTGGGTTGATCTAGTGGTCTAGATTCCTTGTCATTTATTATCAATCCGGGTAAGTAAATTTGTGAGACACAGACACAATATGTGTAGAAATAGTCTTGAAATTTCCTATGGACTCCTACTAAAAATCAACCAATCAAATCCAGAGTCACAAAAAAATCAACTTCTTCAATCAACTAACTCAGACTTGACTTTCCTATGGTAGATATTCAAATCACAATTTTATCACCATTTCTTAAAAAAGTGTCATCTTGCAACCACACTCTTTTCAAACAACTAAGCCTTTTTTATTAAAGGAGGTGTTTTCTGGTTATGAGTTTCAAAATATTAATTGAAATGTGCAAAACAAAAAATTACAGACCTGACTACGTTTGAATATATTTCATGAAGATTATTTGTATAACATAGAGGATGAAATATTATTCAACTAAGTTGAGTACTTTAAACACCCAAATATGAAACAATCATTCACCATACCCAAGGTAGTTAATGCATGTAAAAGGACACTTTGATTCTACTGTAAATTAAAACAACAATATCAATCTACAGGAATTTACAAAATAACATAACCATGTAAGAGAATGATAAAACACTATATATCAAAAGAGACAAAACTAAATAATGCACAATGGAAAAACACATATCAGGGGGACCTTCCTGGGATATGTTATCTAAAGAAACTCAGAACAAGTAGAAATATAACACGTGAATTTGTATCAAATCTCCATTGTATTAATTTTTCAAACACAGTCCAACAGTTACAATATATTTTGGTTCACAATCATAATACTCTCATCCCCCCCGCCCCCCCGCCCCCCCGGTACTGTTCTTTAAAGATTATTTATACAAAAGAATAAATAACCATTTCCCAAATCTTTAGAACTAACCCCTCATATCCGAGTTGGGTTTTGCATATTAAGAAAATTATAAATCGGCCACTACAGGAAAATCTAGGCAGTTCTATTTTGAATATCCGCTGGTACAACCCACGTCATGCACTTTTTCGAGATTTTGTCCTTGTCATTTGAATGGACGTATTTCACACAAAACCCATGTCGCAGAATTGTTGATTCTCCCTCATCACTCCACAAATCGCCTCTGAGTATCACTTCCTGGAAATTGAAGGATTACACTATTTTTAAACTGATTACATAAAATACAGCTTAGATCTCCTGTGTACCACCTAGCATAAGTTCTCCATGATCATATGAGTTGAATCATTGATTTTCTTGAGTTGGAGCCTCAAATTTCTACTGACTTCAACCATTTCCTTATTGCTAGCATTGAATGCTCTATTTTCTTAACAGTTTCCATATTTCTTGTAATGCCTGTGAGCTATTGATGTTGACCAAGTGTTGACCACGAGGCTCCATATGTTGAAATGATGGAAGAATAGCTAATTATCCATCTCAAGACTTTTGGTAAACAATTCCAAGTGAAATTTCTTCTTAAGAGTGAGGAAAAGTACTCAAACCACCAATTCCTATAATTACTCAAAAATACCATTAATTCCTGTAATTACTGATTTTCAGGCAGTAAATTGCAAAATTAGCTTTAATTATCATTTACAAGGAAAGCTTAAGATTTTATTTCCAAAATACATCTTATACCTTGTTTGTGCACATTATACCATGAGAATGGATGGACATAAGCAAAAGTGAAGGTTTGTAAGGCAAAAATGGAGGTGAAAGGGCATGGTGGAAAGATCAAAATTGACACCCAGCATATGATTCAAACGAAGAATTGAAAAGAAAGATGAAGAAATAAAAAAGTTACGTGGGCATAATCAAGAACTTCGTAATGATGTTAAGAAGGTGAAAGGAATTTACAAAAGTCTAAATCAAAGAATAGAGATGAAGATATTGCCACAAAAATTGAAGAAGATACTATCAAAAAACTTGAAGAGTAAATCTGCAAGATGGTTGAAAATCCCTAAATACCAATGAGATAAAATCAGAAATGGAATCTAAAATTGAGGAAGGACGCAAGAATTTGATAGATGAGATCACATTGTAGCTTCAAAAGGAAAAATAAGACAAGACTCAAGAAGGTCACTGGAAGTACTTGAAGAAGTTAAATTTCTTTTGGAGAATGTACATGTCAAACATAATGGTATTATCTCCAAGGATAGAGTAACCTTAGGCCAAGTAAGGAGGATAGAGGATGCCATTGTCCCTAGAAAGAAGACAGATGTAATGGATGTGCAAAGTGAACCATATCAACACCCTCATTTCCAAGGAACTTTTCAAGGAAGACAAGAAGATTGATATCAACATTATCAAGGAAGAGGATGGAATACTCATCAATATTCATGGAACAAGGCATCACAAAACCATTATTCAAAAGACATTATCAGAGACCAACAACTAATACTAATTGGAGAATTTACAACAACAATACATGGAATCAAAGGAAAGCAAATTATGCAACAACCAACCATCAAGGTTTAAGAGATAAAAGAATTGAGTTTGGATGGATTGATCATTTTTCGATGTACCAATATTGTTCAAGACTTTGAATGCCATATTGTCTTCCTCAAAATTATCTAATCAATGACAGTTACAAAAGATTGTTCATTATATGAGGAGAAGTTTTTGATTTCCTATGCTTTGAGTACAAAGCATTTTTAAGTGGGGAAGGCTTGTAATATACATAAAGTATATTGCATTTCTTATCATAATGTAATAAATAAATATCATGTTATAATAATCATAAGGAAAATTATCACATAATAATAGTTATAGGACAATTATTATGTAATAATGATCAATCTATGTAATAACGATAAGTCGTGACCTTTACCAATGACATGAATTATCATCTCTGTGTGTATTTATGTGCACTCTCATTGTAGCTCAAGACATGTTATGAATAATGAATAATAAATGTTTATCCCTTGTGGAATATATGGATTTGTCCTTGTTATTATGGATGCTCAAGTGAAGTGACCAAGAGGTTTTCTTCATCCTTTATTCATGGATACCTACCCATAGAGAAATGATTAAAGTACTATGGGGTGTCATGACCCAAATACCTCTTTCATGGAAAGAAGGAAACTACTAATATCCACATGTTTGGCTTGTAGCTTTGCAATATTTTCCTTAGATTAGGCCTTTAAATTTTGTATTTAGTTTCTCCCAAGGCCATTACCCACTTTTTGGAACTTTTCCCTCCTAGGAGACATGCCCCCATGGGCCATTGAGTTTCACACAACATGAAAAATGATTAGCGTGGATATCTTGTATCATATTTGGGAAATAAGAGTGAATGCATGTTCACAAAGGCATAGCCTTGCACATATGTTACATAGCATGACATATCCCTAATTTATTTGTATCTTCACTTATAGATCTAGGAACATATGTGATGCATATGTGGAAGGTGAAGATGGATGTGGTGTATCTACACTAGTTTCTAGTGTTTTGGGTCGAATAACCTTGCACCATGAGCAAGGTCCTCAATGACGAGCATTCATCAACCATCTAATTTCACTCCCAAGATTCTATCAGTGGTCACCCTTGTCACAAAGTAAGTTAATATATTCGTGAGCATTAGGAGTAGGGAAAAAGCTAGTATTCACACCAGGTTATTGAAGTTTCTTGGTCTCATTGTTCCTTTCTAGCCATCTCCGATCCAAAATGTCATGTGGAATTCAAACATGGCAATAACGGATGGGAGCTAGTTATGATCGATATCAATCCTATAAAAGATTAATGGGGGGAAACCCTAAAGGATAAAGACCTTGGTATCAATGCAAACACTATCCTAATAACTTCTTGATATGATACTCTGTTTTGGATATATGACCTATTGATTTTGATATTTGTTCTCTGGTGATTTAGCTTGTGCAACCTTTTATGGTGAATTATTTGTTCGTGTGGAATTGTTTTTGATATAATGATATGGATTTTACTTATTTGTGCAATTCCCATGGTGGATGTCTTTATGGCCTTTTTTTCGTATAAAATACTTGTAAACTTAATTATATATATATATATATATTCATTTTATCCAAAACAATTGTTTGGTGTATCTTGAAGAAGATGTACATTTATTTCGGGTTTCTTCTTTTTATTGTTGAATCAACGAGGGAATAGAAGGTTCTTGATACTTGGATGAAATATGAAGATTGGGAAGAGTGAGAACTAGAATCTTCATTACTAGAAGGTATATTAGTAGTCATCTTCCATAAACATTCCAATCGACTTGCTCTTGATCCCTAAGTCACATAGGGAGTCCCTGGCTTTACTTTTAGGTTTGATCATCCTTTTTGATGGACAGATCCTAAATGAATGAATCTAACCCTAAGGATCTATCTCTCACATTATTGTTGCTTTTCACTTCATTACTCCAAGGATTAGAGGTTATAATACGAGTTAAGGGTTAAGGATTATATTTAAGGTTAGGGGCTTATATGGGTTATTTGCATGTGGAACATAGAGGCTATATGGGTTCTTACTATTATTTTTGTTATTATTGTTACTATTATACAATGACTTCTCCCTTTTTAATGTTTGGTATGATGTTTTTATGTCCATGTGGATGATACTTGGTCTTAAGGAAAATAAATATTTTTATTGCGCGTTTAAATGTTAATTTGAATGTTATTTTGGTCATTGTTAGTAATGTAAAAACATCACATTTTAAAAAATACTTGTAAATTTATGATGTTAAAGTTGAAAGTATTCTTAATTAAATAAACAACTTATTTAATTTTTAGTCATATAAACAACTTTGTTTTATTTTTTAATTTTCAAAATCTAGTTTTAAAAAAGTTGTTATGCTTAAGTGAATGTAGATCATACAAAATCTTGTATTGAGAAAGTTGATACCATTAGGTAAATCTAGATCAAACAATCATATATTTTAGTCTCAAATAAGAGTCATGCTATAGAAATATAGAAATGATGTTTGTTATTTAGAAATAGCTTATAAAAAACTTTATTAGACATTTTTTTTTAAATAATATCAATGTATATATGATTAGTTGAATTTAGTTAATGTTTGAGACAAAGATATATATATATATATATATATATATATATATATATATATAATCTTTTTAGCTTGAGTGGTTAAGAAAAATAATGTTATCCTCTCCACAAACTTTATGATTAGTTGAAATTAGTTAATGTTTGAGACAAAGACATATATAAGCTTTTTAGCTTGAGTGGTTAAGAAAAATAATGTTATCCTCTCCACAAACTTTATAGTTGGTATTAAATTAATAGTAATGAATATCTTACTATGTATTTGAATATCATACTTTATATTAATTATTTTTCTTTACTCATTCTTGCAAATGTTAGAATAAAAAATCCATTCCAAAAAGGAAAAATACCTTACACATGTTAAAAAATAAAAATTTATGTAAAAATAAGAATATTTTAATATCTTGTAAATATTATAAATTCATGTACTATGTTGCATTACCTAATCCTTTTAAGAAAGTAAAAGATCTCTCACAAATTCCATACCTATGTAAACATTCATACTATGTATAACCTAATCCTTATAATCACCATGCTTTGATAGTAAAAGTGAGGGTAAGACAAAACATAAGAATCTTTACACTTAATAATATTATGAAATGTGATTATCAAAGAAGTGAGACTTTTTTATCCCGACATAAGTCATGTAATAGCATCGTCCCTTGGTCACTTGAATCATCAACCTTGTTGGCCATTTAAATATAAGTGTTTGTACTTTTTTACTTTGACTTTTGTTAGTGATGTGAAGGGTTTTTAAAAACTGATATTATTTGAACAAGAAATAATATACTAATTAAAATTAGGGAAAATTTTAAGGTTGGATATTTAAATATAAGTATTGGTATTTTTTTACTTTGACATTGTTAGTGATGTGAAGGTTTTTATTGGGCGAATCATTTTTAGAAAAAAATGGAAATTGATGATTTTTTTTTTGAGAAAAACCATAGAAAATTAATCCATTGATGAAATTTAGCCCCTAAAATCATCTATGATTAAAACATAAATGATTAGCTTTAACCATGTTGAAGGATTTCAAATAGTATAAAGTTGGCTGCCATACATATCTAAGACAAAAGATCATATCTCACTCTATCTAAATCAATCTATGAGCATATTACAATAAAAATAATGTTAATTGTGGTTTTGCCATACATATTTAAGACAAAAGGTCATATCTCAAATCTATCTAAGACAAAAGGTCGTATCTAGCTCTATCTAAATCAATCTATGAGCATCTTGCAATAAAAAAGATGTTAAATCAATCTATGAGCATCTTGCAATAAAAACGATGTTAAGGATATTAATTGTGGTTTTGATTTTCCATAAAAGATGTTTTGAAATTTTGAGAAAAAATCAAAGTTATGAAGTATGTCAATAGTGCTAGTTCATATTTTAATCTATCTAAATTAATCTATGAGCATCTTGTAATAAAAAGATGTAAAGGATGTTAATTGTGGTTTTGAATTTTCCACATAAGAGATGTTTTGGAATTATGGAAAAAAATCAAAATTGTAAAGGATGTTAATTGTGGTTTTGAATTTTCCACATAAGATGTTTTAGAATTATGGAAAAAAATCTCAAAGTTATGAAGTATATGAATAATGATAGCACTCAAGGATATTATCATATAAATATAATATCAAAAGCTTATTTGTTGAGTACAATGAAAAATCTACTGGTAGATTCATTTTGGCATTCTTTTAAAAGAAACAATGAAATAGGAGAAGTAAGGAATGCTAGTTATTGAGATATATATGGAACATTGAAATTAGAAATATAAGTGAGTTTTTTTTCTATCTCTACACATTGTAAAACAAAGAGGCATATTGCTATAAAAACAAAGAGGCATATTGCTATATAAGTTAGAGTTTTTAATAATTAATAAATTTCCACTGACAAACTAATAAATATTATAATATTGTACAAGATCCATCATCAAATTTAAAATATAGAACCCAATTTATATAATAATCAAAACATCAAACCAAAATGACAAATTACTGGCATTAATAATAATTTATTTTCTAATGACAATGTAACAAATAACTCGACAACCAAGGCAATGTGACCTAATTTTCCCTATGTTCCAGGTGTGAGGGACAACGATCCCTTTTTTCAGACGAGTTTCTCTTATGTTTGACTCCTGATATAATTCATTTCAGTACACTGTGGACTTTTAAAATGCTTTTTCCAGTACATATTTTGTAGCTTCATAAAACGTGAACACTGACACAGTGATCGAGTGCTTGCATCACAGTGTTTGTTGGCTTCCTTTTTTTTAAGATATCAGCTGAGCATTGGGTGGTTTAACGTGAACGATGGAAACAAGTAACATGTCACACACAGCGAGACCGGAAAGGCGATTCCCAGAAATCCAAATGGATGGCTTTCAAAGTCAATGCTGGGCACTTTTTCCAATAATTTATAAATTTTGTAAGAAAAAATATTTTGTTTGTTTGTTTGATGAATTGGAGTTGTTTTTAATATAGTGCTAAAACTTATCATAATTTAGTTTTCTGTAAATTAGGGATAGGGAGAGTTATTACTGGCTGCTATCATGAGCGCTGATTCATCATTGTTATTCAAGAAAAACCACATCACCTGGAATAACCTGGTAGTGCAGGTTGACTTATCACCATTATTCAAAGAAAACCAAATCACATGTAAGGGAGCAGACTTGAGAAAGATGAACTCTTAGCCAAGTAGAAAAGCTTTTAAGTCACTCTCTAGATTGGATTTTTTATTATAAAAAGATTTGAATTATAAAAATATAAAATAAATTAAACAAAATTTTATTTATTGAAATATAATGTTAAAATTTTATGTTTAATGTGAATATTATTATTAATTTTGATATTTTTTTTTGTGTAGTAATTTCTTTTTTAAGATTTTAAGAAATTGGTAATTGGTCTAGATTTGAGTCTATACTTTTGGAGATACATCCATGGATAATCTCACTTTCTAATCTTTTAGCCTTATTACAATGGGTCAATGTACACGGATTTGAATTTAGATTTTTGGAGATACATCCATGGATAATCTCACTTTCTAATCTTTTAGCCTTATTACAATGGGTCAATGTACATGGATTTGAATTTAGATAGGGAGATTGCAACCATTAGAGTTGTCATTTTCCCTTCAATAAAAACATCCTATGAACCAACTCTATTTTATGGATATATATATGAATTTTAAATGTTAGATATTATATATATATATATATATATATATATATATATATATATATATATATATAATAGCTATATGTTTTTATTTATAAACAGAGACAAAATTATAAAAAACTTGGAGAGGGTCCGCCAAAAAAGAAACCAATATCCTCACCCCACAATAGATACCCAAGTTTTCTTTCATTCTGGGGTTTAAAATGGTCTTCAAAACAGGACACGAGACAGTCTACATGCTAAACTTAGGAGCCTATATGGAGAGAACATATCGAACTTATATTTTCCTTAAGCAAACTAGTATGCCTGAGAACATTTATAATAATCAAACTAGAAAATGTTTTCAAACCCGAGTTTCCTCTGGTATCTCCTGAGATTGCTTCAGCGTGGCCATTGCTCCAATCTCTCGAGCTTTCTCTTCATCTGCTATTAGGATAGATGCTCCTCCAATCCTGGAGAACTCGAGTCCCTTGGTGCACTCTGGTTATGTTCTTGCTTCTGCTCATTTGGGGTGACTCTAGACTTTATGCCAAAGTGGGACTTATAAAAGAGTTCAAACTTCCCTTCCATCATTTTAACATCTTGTAGGGTAGCTTCATTCTCCATTATGTATTTTTCCACCGCTTGGGCCACCATGGCTTTGACTATCCAATATGTCTCTGCCAATTTGAAGTATTTCGTTTCCCGAGTCCTGGAGTACAAAGGGTCATCAACCCACCTGTTCAGTTCCTAAACTATCCCTTCTTTTGAGATGTTGTGACGTTGGATTCACATCACTTCTTCATTCTTTGTTGTTGTTTTCTTTTCCTCATCTGTACAGAGATATTTAACCCTGGAGCCCACCATCCAGGCCATTCTGGCAGCAATGGTTTGATTCACAGGGCCTTGGGAAGATGATGCTTCTGATCTCTTTCCCTTTTGGCGACCTCCCCACGCTCCTTTCCTTGCCATCCTACAAATCCTCGCTAACCTGGTTTTGCTTGGCAGTTTACCCGCACCCTTCGTGCACCTCTTTTTCCCTTGATAATTACCTTGGCTTCTCCACATACATTTGTTTGACCTCCTTCTCGAGATGCACTTCACCACCCACTCAGTACTCAAATCGCACTGAAACTTATGCTCCCCCCCTTGATCCTTTCCTGGAGTAGAGAGACGCGGAACCCACTTCCTAACCTTCTGCTCCCATTTGCTACCAAGGTTCTAGTGGATTTCTAAGAAATTCTTTCGTCTGAAGCATTCTTCTATTAACTTAACCAGCGTCGACCCATTACACCAACTCCTCATAATGCTAGTTCCTTTCACATAAACCCTTGCATGCAAAATCCTTGTCATAATTTCTTATGGATGGATCACGTTGATTTCCTCTGCATTCAAGGTATTTGTGGCACTTGGTTCCTGTAACCATTGATCCAGTATGGGCCTTCTTTCCCAATGATGGCGGCCACCCTCAACTCCTCAACGTATTGCCCTCTTAACTGAGCTACCAACCATGTATCTGAAACATGTTACCATATGTCCACCTCTTAACATCAAGTATTGGAGTTGGCACATTCCACATGGGTCTCGTCGTTTTCATAATCCTTATTCTGGCCAGTCGACATTTGGATCTGGTGATTGTCCA
>JASDQU010373106.1:57697-68325 GCA_032191745.1 Picea mariana
CTCAACTCCTCAACGTATTGCCCTCTTAACTGAGCTACCAACCATGTATCTGAAACATGTTACCATATGTCCACCTCTTAACATCAAGTATTGGAGTTGGCACATTCCACATGGGTCTCGTCGTTTTCATAATCCTTATTCTGGCCAGTCGACATTTGGATCTGGTGATTGTCCAGAGATCCATTTGTTTGCTCTGTCACTCCATTTATCTGCCATATCATGTTGAGCCTTTAGGTGACAATCCTCTACTGCTACTTGTTCTCAACGTGTAGCAACTCATCTGATATATATATATATATATATATAAATTTTAAATATTTAATAATTTCTAATTTTTTCCTTAATCTTATTTAATGTAATATTAATTTTAAAATTGTGAGCCATAAATAAAGGAAAAAACATTAGATTATGTAATTGACATAATAAGAAAGTAAAGTTAAATATTAAATATTGAAGTTTTAGGTATTATATGTGAAAGGGATTCCTTAAAATTTAAGATGTATTATATTGTCTTATTAAAATATTTAATATAGAACTAATTAATATAAAGTATATTTTCAATTCAGGTTTATTATTAAAATAAATATTATTTCTTTAATTTAATTATAAATTAATTTTTATATTAAATTAAATTAATATTTTTTATATTTACTAATTATTTTAATTTAAAATTAATGAATATTAATCAATTATAAACTTTTTTAATTTAATAATTTTTTATAAAATTAAATATAAAATTGATAAACTATTATAATTTTTTTTAATTTAATATTTTTTATATTTACTAATTATTTCAATTTAAAATTAATAAATATTAATCAACTATAAACTTTTTTTAATTTGATATTTTTTTATAAAATTAAATTTAAAATTGATAAACTATTAATTTATATAAATGTAAATTGACACTTCAAATTTCAATATGGCTATAAAAACTATGATTAAAGATGGATAAAGATTGATTTATATAATGGCATTGAAAATAACACTTAAACTATTCTCCAATATTTATATAAATGGCTTTGAAAATCAATAGTGGGAAAAATTAAAAAAACTATTCTCAAATATTTATATGAATGGCTTTGAAAATCAATACGTTTCTCTTTTCTATCTCCCAAGCTGGAGAAATATAAGATAAGTTATTTTCGATGTATAAAAATTTCAATTTTTTTAACAAAACTATATTATCTTGAAAGTCAATGTCTCTTCTAACAATAATCTGTTTAAATTTTAATAAATAAAAATTTTAAAATTTTTAACAAAACTATATTATCAAACTTACAAAAAAGTGTTTAATAGTTAGATAGAGAAATAATTTAGTATGCATGTTAAGTGAAAATTTATTTTATTATAGTAGGAAAATCTACCATAACTCATTGTGTTAATTAATAGTGAGGATAGTCAACATTCACTACTATGAATGTTGGTTGATTCATTACCCTTAGTACTCTTGAAAGTTTGGCAGTTTACTGGATGTCATTGGTAACCATCCCTTGCACTATTTTAAACAAGATCAGGATTATAATGTTTAATTTCTCTGGAGAAGAAACATTGACTAAATTAAACATTGACTCTTTTCATTTACATCTGTGCAGATGGGACACTTTAGCAAAACCAAAAATTTATGGAGATTCAGGGTTCTGCAATATTTTTCTTTTCAGTAAATCTTTAGCAGCAAATACTCTATGGAGGGTTTTAATGGGTGATGGCATTTGACATGAAGTAATAAAAGATAAATATCTACCATCAACCACTATTACAAACTGACTCAAATCGCCTACTTTCAACATGACAACAGTCTCAAAAATATGGGGTGACCTCCTAAAATCCATTCACCTGATCACTCAGTGGCTTAGTTGGATTCTTGGTTCGAGACATCTTGTGGCTCTTGGTAGAGACAAGATCCCAAGATTGGATGACAGATCCATTCTCTCTCCAAAACTTGTTTCCTTTTTAAGATAGAATAATATTTATGTTTTCTCTTAGGCGAGGAACCTCACTGAACCAATTGGACCCTCGACCAGCTAGTACAAGGTTGGGGACATTTGACTATCGGGATCGTTGGCTGTTGAATGGGAACATTATCACTTGGATCTCATCAGCATAGATGCATCCATTCATGCTGGCGATGATACTTTAATGTGGACAGGAGGTGACCATTCAGGGTTCCTCACTACAAAAAATGTTTACTTAGCTCTTATCTCCACACCGGGCTACTCGAGTATTTATGGTTGGAGGCTTGGCTTATGGAAATGTGATATTCAACTTAAAATAAAATTATTTATTTGGCTGGTAGTTGAGGGAAAGATACTTACGTGGGATACTCTCCAACAAAAAGGCTGGGATGGCCCTAGTCAATGTCTTTTATGCAAGAGCAAAAATGAAAACATAAACCATCTCTTCATTAGTTGCATTTTCACTAAATCAATCTGGGCAAGATTAAACACTATTATGAGTTTCAGGGGTGCATGGACAAGATCATCATTGTCGGATTGTTTTAAATCATGGACAAAGGAGAAAGCGGATATTACATATCTTCCGACCCTTATCTGTTGGTATACTTGGTTGGAGAGAAACTCTGCAACTTTCGAGAATAATTCCCCTTCTGCACTTTCGGTGACTATCAAAATTCTTGGCGCCCTCAAAAGAAAGCATTTTACTCATAAGCCTTTACATACTCAAGCATGTTATATTTCTCACCACACGGGAAACACTCTTGCATGTTTTGATGGTGCCACTCGGGCTGATGGCAAACAATGTGGAGCGGGGGGTATCTTAAAAACACCAGAGTCTACTGTTATTAGATGGATGATGAATTGTGGTGAGGGCACAAACACTAAAGTAAAACTTATGGGAGTCTGGGCAACATTGACTCTTGCAAATCATCTAGCTATACAAAGACTCCAAGTCTTGGGGGATTCAAAGGTGGTCATAGAATGGCTAAATAAAAAAGGTAGATTACAGGCATGTGCAATTGAGGGCTGGAAGATCAAAGTTATAGATTTAATTGAAGTATTTCAGGAGATAAGCTTCCAACATATATATAGAGATCACAACAAGGAGGCAGACTTATTATCAAAGCAATAATCACTGGAACCTGAAGGCATAATCACTTATTACAGTTGGTTGAATGGCTTGGAGGGTCCCAAAAATCACATCCATCTGTTCTAGCATTGATTTCACTAATTGGCCAAAGATCCTTTTTTTGGGGCTTGATATTTCTATTTTCTTGTGATTGGATGTAGTCTAAATGATCACCAATCATTGGCTTGGACATGTTACTTACTGGCCTATTAATTTTTTTTTTTTGAGTTGGAAAACACAAAGCATATATATATTGTAATTATCTAAGCTCTTAAGATATTTGCTTAGCTTAAAAAGATAAATTTTAACCAAACAAAAACAATTTTAAATTATACTATAGGACCAATCAAAAAAATTACTTATCCACATAATAATAAACAAACTAATTTAATATATAACTTTTTAAAATCTATCTTAAATTTTATCAAAAATATAGAGAAATGAGAACTATATTAAAAAGCCTTTGTGTTATGTGAAAAAATTTAACATATTTTAAACTGATTCAAATTATTAAAATTAAAAAAAAATAACACATCAAAATAAAACTTTATTAAACCAATAACAAACCCATTTAAATTTTTCTAAAAGTTATCCCCATATTAAGTCACTTCTTAATGAATCATGATGATCAAATGGTCAGGTATTAAAACTCAATGCACAGGTATTAAGACTTTCAAAATGCATGATCTCGGATTGATTCCTCTATCGGGATTCTGTATTTCTAGTTCCAAGTGAGGGTAGACCACAATTTAAGAAAGAATCAGGTAGTAAATATTGCATTTGGTTGAAATTTTGCAATATCTAATGGCTTGCCCGCGGCATGCATTTGCCTTTCCTGTCTTGCTTTCTCTGAGCAATGCTGGTGGTCCTTGGAAATGGTAATGGAATGAGATGTATGAATAAGTTGAAGCAGCAGCAGCAGCAAAGCAATGCCGGCGTGGAAGCCCTTGTCAGTGTGTGGATCCCTTGTGAAGGGGGGCAAGGCCAATGTGGTTGAGCCAACCAAAAGAACGATAAGAGTTCAGGAGGAGGAGGGGGAGGCTTCTGGGGATGATGGATCTCTGTACAAATCACAGACCCCCGAATCTGATTCTCATCATCTCGACCCACAGACAGATTTTCTGAAAGCAAGTGCACAGGCTGCCCGTGTTACCTTCAATGCACACAGCGATATTCCTGGCTTAGAAGAAGCATATGCAAAGTTTAAGAGAATGTATCCAAAGTTCCAGATAGCAGAGAGAGTAGAGGAGCTGAGATTTGATAAATATAATCATCTGGAGCAGAGTCGGAAGGTGTGTTTGGATTACTGTGGCTTTGGGCTGTTTTCATACCACCAGCAATTGCATGAGTGGGAGTCTTCTTCATTTGGGTTGTCTCAGATTTCTGTGAATTCATTGAGTTCTCATGCACTAGGAGCAGATCAAGGAAGCATTGAGAAGGACTTGAGGAAGAGAATCATGGAGTATCTTAGTATTCCCACGAGTGAATATACCATGGTTTTTACTGTCAGCAGAGGCTCTGCATTCAAACTGTTAGCGGAATCATACCCATTTCATCAGAATCGGAGGCTGGTGACTGTGTATGATTATGAGAGCCAGTCTGTGAATTGGATGGCCGAGGGTGCCAAGAACAAAGGGGCCAAGTTACGGAGGGCTTGTTTTAAATGGCCATCTATGAGGCTTTGCTGTAGTGAGCTTAAGAGGGAACTTCGACATAAGAGGATCAAGAGAAAGGATTCTGCAGTGGGCCTTTTTGTGTTTCCTGTGCAATCAAGGGTGACAGGGGCCAAGTATTCTTATCAGTGGATGTCAATGGCACAGCAGAATGGGTGGCATGTGCTGTTGGATGCAGGTGCTCTGGGTCCCAAGGACATGGATTCTCTTGGCATTTCTCTATTCAGGCCTGATTTTATCATCACCTCATTTTATAAGGTTTTTGGCCGAGATCCAACTGGATTTGGCTGCCTTTTTATCAAGAATTCAGTGATGAACAGCCTTGAAAATCAAGGTGGAGCTCCAGCAGTTGGATTGGTAAGGATTGTTCCACCTTCTCCCCCTTCTTACCTAAGTGATTCTGCAGATGAACGAGACAGCAAGTGTGCAAAGGATGATGTTGATGGTGACAATGAAGAAATTGTGCCTAAATTTCGCCGGGGATCCGACTTACCGGCCTTTTCTGGTACCTTCTCCTCATTGCAGGTAAGGGACGTTTTTGAGAGTGAAATGGATAGTTCTTTTAGGGATGAAGTTAGTGAAGATATAGAGAATGGGTCTATCGGAGAGGTTATGCAAAGTCCCATTTGTAGTGAAGATGAGAACGAGAACTTGCTTTGCATTGATTTGGGCCAGAGTCCTCTTGCCTCCGAGCACTTTAGAGGCAGCCCTTTTCGGAAAGTGAATCCTCCCAAAAGCACCCATAAGCATCTGCCCCCTAGATCCCCGAAGAGTCCCTTCTATGGCCAAGTAAACCAAGATTCAAGTGTGATATCATCTGATCCACCAGTGTCCTCCGTCTCACCAGTTCTAGTTCTGTCCAAATCTGGTTCTGGTAGACCAAATTTGGTCACAGAGGCATCCGGCTCTCCCTCAAATGAGGCAGAGGCGAATCATACTTTGCAGGACCAAATAACAGATGGAAAATCCCACAAGTTTGAGCATCTTGATCCTGGGGAGAGACAGGAAACACCACAGATGAATGTGACTAGTATATTGAGAGGTTCAAATGGAGGATTTAATTTGATTTCTGAGGATGAGGTGGGATCATCTGGAAGGATTGATTCTTGGAGGTTCTCTAAACAGAGCAAGCTTTCTCTCATCCTAGAGAATGCAGAGGGAGAAAGAGGTGATTTTACTCCAAGACGAGGCGAGCTTCCCTTGACAGATGTGTTTCAAAGCACATCTGGAGAAATAACAATCTGTAATGAGGATACGAAGAAGCTGGCACCCTCTGCAAAAGAGATTATTTCCATCGCCAATGGTAGTCTAGTGAATGGCTCTGCAAAGATTGGAAATCATAGTGAGGTTGGAAACAAGCTGGAACATGCCATGTATGTAAGTCCTCAAGTATCCAAGACCAAGGAAAACGCAATAAGACGAGAAACCGAGGGAGATTTCAGACTTTTAGGTAGGAGAGAGGCAGGTAGGATTTTGTGTTTAGATGACATCGATAGCATTGGCAGCATGAGCAGAAGGGTTTCATTTAGTGGAGAGGAATATGGAGGTGCACATGATCAAGATGAGGAGGGAATGAGTGATGCTGAATTAGCAGAGGAGCAAGAGTGGACTGAAAGGGAACCGAGGATTTGTTGCAAGCATCTGGATCATGTGGACAGTATGGGTCTTAACAAATCAACCTTAAGACTTAGATACCTAATCAATTGGCTGGTTACTTCCTTACTACAATTAAGACATCATGGACCAGATGGTGGAGTTGCCCTTGTGCGCATATATGGACCAAAGATCAGGTATGATCGAGGTTCAGCATTAGCTTTCAATTTGTATAACTGCAAGGGAGTCTTAGTGTCTCCTGAAATTGTACAGAGGCTTGCAGACAAGAATAACATAGCACTTGGTCTGGGGTTTCTCAGTCATCTCTGTTTGATAGAAAACCATGCAGAACTGCAAGAAGCCCTAGAATCAGACAGCAACTCTTTATGTAAATCGATAGCGATTGGGCGGTGTGAAGGCAAGAAAGTATCAGTTCAAGTCGAAGTTGTAACTGCATCGCTTGGTTTTTTGTCTAATTTTGAAGATGTTTACAGGATGTGGGAGTTTGTGTCCAAGTTCCTTGATGCAGGTTATTCTGAATCAAATGAATGCATCTCCCAGTCTGGACCATCTAAATGAGAGGTCACACTATCTTGGATTGTATTTTGCAGAAGAAGAGATGAATTTTATTACCTCTGAATTAGAGTAGTACCTGTTATCAGACTAGAAAGGGGAAATCTTTGATTATAGCTTTCTGCGTCTTGGTTCTATCGATTAAAGCATGTAAACATGTTTCTTTCTCGCCAACAGCTACAGATCAATGCTCAGGTTAGCAAGGGATTCTCTTCTGTACCCTACTAGTTTTAAGAACATTTGTGACCCAGTTCTTGATTATTCTAAAATTTATTGTTGGGGTGTGCTCTTTGTTGCACCCTACCTGCCTGATATTCATTAGAAAGTCCGTTGAATTCCACATGGATAGTTCTTCTCCAGATGCAGAGGCAACAGAAAACATATGCCAAGCTTTCCTTTTCCTTGTTTTCATTGCATCTACCATCTTGGTTGGCATTGTTCATGATGAAGCATTATTTTCCATATGTATGTTAATCTACTGTCATTCTTTCACATTTTGGATTTGTTCCAAAGTACAATGTTTGAACTCCCAATGTTTAGAATGATTGGAGGCAATTTTCTTCAAATTGCATTTACACAGTGACAATTGGCCAGTCAGTAGTCCACTGCATTGCATTGTATATAATTTGACTTGATGTTGGTGAATCAGGCATGGAGCTCTAACAAATGTCAAGCGTCAATATAGCAGCTAATGTTAGTATAATGTGACCAAGTTTAAAGTTAACACACCCTGATTGGCCAGTCAGTAGTCCACTGCATTGTATTGTATATGAGATAATGAGTTGTGTTTGTGAATCGAACATGGAATGACACCTTCCAGTTTGGAATATTACAATGAAGCAGATAAATCTCACAACTCATGGAAGTTATTCTTGGTTACGATGCTGATCTGGGGTATCTAATCTACCATGGCTCACTTATGCAGGCAAGGTGGCCATGAGAGTTGAACATGTCTTTCGAGGAATTGAACCACGGCAGGGGAAATAGTAACAACTTCCCTTTACCAACTAACCAAGCTCTCATTGACAACAATTGTTGGATTGAACTCCATAACAGAATAATTGGTTCATAAACAACATATTTGAGAGGTTAGGCTTTGAGAGAGATTAGGTTTCTGGATGATGGAAGCCTACCTCAGGCTTGCCATGGATGTGATTTTCTGAAGAAGAATATATTGTACTCCATGTGTTCTCTCGTAACCTGTCCATCTTGGGTATGTCCAAAAACACTTGAAAGATTCTTTAGTACTATGAAATGCATATTTGTTCATGGGAGATTGTTTGTACCTGATATAAGATTTAACTTATGGAAGTGGCCATTAGGCTTGATGCAGGGATAGTAGGTGTATTTGGACAAAAGTTGGATCAATGGTTAAATGGAAATGTTGGAGGAACAACATTGATCTTCAAGACTTTCATTCAAAGAACCTTACTTCTTTGTTAGATAAGGGTTAATCTGGAGAAATAAGGGTTAATCAGGARCAACACTACCAAAGTTCTGACCCACTATGTCCCCGCCACTGGTGTAAAGCAGAAGATCCACCATAATCCACGCTTAGGTGAAGAATTGAGTTGTTCCCTWGCAGACTATAGTGTAAGGCTGCTGCTAAGCGAATAGCGGGATTCACCATGCCTAGATGGTATAATGGAGATTTAAGAGAGTTTTATTCTATTGAGATGGGRTTCAATCACCTTGAAGAAGTAAATTTTTGCCAACTCCACATAAGATGGCATCCTCAGGGAAAGTGTTGAAAAGAATGCAACACCTGATCCTGGATCAAGGGTCATGTGTACCAGCTGCAATCGTTGAGCTTATTGGCAAGACATTGAGTGATTGATATCCACCATGCTATCTCCATCTTAACAAATGATATCCACATGCTATCTCCCTACTTACACCATGAAAATATGTACTTGGAATGATATCCACCATGCTATCTCCCCATGTACACCATGGCTGGGATTGATATCCACCATGCCATCTCCCCATGTACATATTCCAGCATTCTCAGCACATCATKSCWGSMATGATGTGCTGAGAATGCTGGAATATGTACATGGGGAGATGGCATGGTGGATATCAATCCCAGCCATGGTGTACATGGGGWGATAGCATGGTGGATATCATTCCAAGTACATATTCCAGCCATGGTGTACATGGGGAGATAGCATGGCGGATATCAATCCCAGCCATGGTGTACCTGGATATACACCCTGGCTGGAATATGTGCTGGGATTGATATCCACCATGCTATCTCCCCATGTACACCATGGCTGGAATATGTGCTGGGAATGATACCCACCATGCCATCTTCCCATGTATGTACATGGTTGGAATATGTGGGGAGATAGCATGGTGGATATCATTCCCAGCCATGGTGTACCCTGGATATCATTCATTCCCAGCGCATCTACCTGCCATGGTGTACGTGGGGAGATAGCGTAGTGGATATCATTTGTTGGCATGGAGATTAGTGGTAATTGGAATAAAGTCTTGAGACCGCCAGCACATTTTCCAGCCATGGTTTATGTGGGAAAATAGAATGGTAGATATCATTTGTTGACATGTAGATTAGTGGTGACTGGAGTCAAAACTTGAGACCGTTGCTAATCCACTCTTTGGAGCTGTTATGTGTTGGGGAGTGTAGAGAAATCAAAACTCCAAAGAATATTAAGTTTCAACGTAGCAATCAACGTTTCTAAGCCTCTGACCAAGTTTTAGAATTGTTGGGTGACTAAACTATCATCATAGAACAATTGGTTCACGCGTAAGGCATTGGGGGTGGGGAAGCTTTGACAGAGAGATTACAGTGTCTCTGTGATGACACCCGACCTAAGATATAAGTCAAAAAAGGATCTTCAGATACAGCCAAGTCCTATTTGTCAAAACAATTAGTGACCCACATAATGTCACACCAGTCAAACTAAGGACATTATGACAGGCGCCTAAGTCAACTTACTAATATTTTAGACCATTATGCAACACTAAACTACAATGAAGTGACTTCGATTGAAGTAAGTGAGGATTAAAATGCTGGTAGCTTTGAAAACATAATCATTCTTCATAGTGATCTGGGCCTTTCGTGAATCAATCATATGGAAACTTCATCATCAATGGAAATGATACCCATGGTCAAAAAGTTATCCCACGGAAACATCATCATCATCAATTGAAATGATACAATGGTCAAAAAGTTATCCACCAGTCACAGATCATTCAAAGATTTACAATGAACAGAATCACTTTAACATTTACAAACTTAACACTCACCAAGCTGTATTTAACCCATTCAAAGATTTACAATTAACAGAATCACTTTAATATTTACAAACTTAGCACTCAACAAGTTGTATTTAACCCACTCTATATGTAGAATTCCCCAAAATAAATTTACAATGAACAGAATCAATTTAACATTTACAAACTTAGCACTCAACAAGCTGTATTTAACCCATTTAAAGATTTAAAATGAACAGAATTACTTTAACATTTACAAACTTAGCATTCAACAAGCTGTATTTAACCCACTCTATATGTAGAATTCCTCAAAATAACTTACTTCCAGGCTCCAAAACCCTTCAAAATAACTTACTTCCAGGCTCCAAAACCCTTCAAAGAAAGATCCAAATATTATTTAACCCATTATTTATGGAAAATTCCTTAAAATAATTTACCTTCCAAATATCTCTGACCTTTAAATGAAAG
>JASDQU010373107.1:24342-37569 GCA_032191745.1 Picea mariana
TTGTATTGATCTTACATTACTCATAATAAAAAGGTCAGATCTTTGCTTGTGCTTCTACATCTTGAATATATTGTGATCTCCATGTGTTGATGAATCTTGTATGCACTTAATAACTCAATAAATTAGTAGTAGTTAGTGATTCCAAGAAAGAATTTGGCTTGGGATCATTACATAATGCCTTTCTACCTGTTCGGATCGTCAGTTGAACAATTATACTGTTCCCAACGGCTATATTGCTTCACCACGGCGAAGTGCCATGTGATGCAGTTCTGATATCTCGACGAAGTTCCCTCTAGAACCTTCTGTAACTTTTCGATCTTATCTCTCTTCTTACTTAGTTTTCTAGCCTTCTTTCTGGTGAGATTCGTCTCTATATTCCTTTTTCCATTCTGATTCTTATCTTCCTTTGGCATAGTAACTTCGCGCTGGTGAGATTCTTTCCTAGAAACCAAGGGTAATACTTCATCTGTATCTGGAATAGGTACTTCAGTATTATGTGGGTCTTCTAGTGTTCTTCCCACTTCAACATCCAAGTCTCTGGTTTTAAACATCTTTTTTTGGTTTTCCTGTTCTTCAATCAAGTGTGTAATCCTCCTAGTCATGAAATATTTCAACTCTTTCTTATTTTGTTCTAAGAATTCTTCTCCTTTCCTTCTGACCTGATCTCCTTCAATCCAAGGTTTTCCTAGTAACATAGAAAATGGAGTGTTATTCTCAATAAATTTAACAACTTCAAATTCTTCCTCTGTCAAAGTTCCATTGGCACTCATAGATATCTAGGTAAGTCTTCCACATAGGGTTATCATCTTTCCTCTGAATAATCCTATTCCACCCAATGAAGGAACCATAACAGGATTTACTAAAAGTTCCCAAGTTATTTATGTCATGATATTCACCTGTGTTTCCTCATCCAGAACATAGTCAATGTCAAAGTTTCCTATTCTTACTTCAATGCATTCTTTTTCTTTTAAGATCTCTAATAAACTGATATGTCGGTGCTCATTCAGGGTTACTTTCATCTGTAGCAATACTTTTTCTGATTCTTTCTGGGGTTCTACCATAGTCTTAGTTGCTTGACCTTTCTCATGGTCTTCTTATCTCATATTCATCCTTTCAATCTTAGAAATCATTATAGGGAAATCCAAAACTTCATGGTTCATAGCTTTGTAATAGAGGAAACTACGTCTTCTTCCAGGGCATTCCTTAGCTAGATGTCTTAGTTTTCTACAACTGTAACAAAAAGTTATTCCTCTCTTTTTCTTAAATGATCCCCAACCTTTCCTTTGTTATGCGTTAGGATCATGGTAGATAACCTGCAAAAAATTCTTTGTAGGATCCTGCATCCATTTGTTAGTCCAAACATTCTCTCTATGCATAGGTATAACATATCTTTCACTATTCTTATTAGATCTACTCATATCAAATCTTCTTTCATCTATCAATGCCCTAGTTTTCAATATAGGACAAATCTTATCAAGAAAACCTAGATCCATACTTTAGAAACAAAAATTTCCACTAATCTTATCTTCAGCAGAGCATAAAGCTTCTAGATCTAAAACTTTTCACTATTATTTACCTTTATCAGAGCACAGAGCTTGCAGATCTTACCTCTTTAGTTTCACTTTTACCTTTGTCAGGGCACAAAGCTCCCATATATTACCTCTTTTCTTTGGATCTGACCCTTCCTGGCATAGAGCTTCACAGATCAAGTAGAATACTGCACACTAGAGAGACAGATCTACGCACAAATATTTCACAATTTCAGGTCATATCTTCGCTCAAAGCTTCTTTTTCCTCAGTTCCCAACAATCACAGTTTCAGGTCCCAGCAATGGAACCATTTGTTGGCACAGGGGTAGACCTAGGGTTCAACGCTACAACAGTGCACCGACAAAACCCTAACTACTGACCCTTTCAGCAACACCTGCGAAGCAGATGAAGTCTCACCCGAGGTAGAGGAAAGGGTGGTTGCAGGAATCAGATGTCTGCAACCTTAGCTAGGACACAGATCTGTGATTCTAACACTTATCAAAGCACTCAACAATTAACATTCATCAATATCCGGTCTTAGTTACAACGCAATTAAACCCTAATTACATAGCATCGCAGTATTCAACCAGATCTAACATCTAGCAACACTTAGCATGATAAAACAGATCAGATCTAGCAGATTCAAGCACTAATCACATTCAAACAGGCCAGATCTCACATTTACTCTTACCATTAAGCACAAAGCAATAATAGATCTACCTATCATTCATCAAAGCACTAACCAAGTTAACTTATAAACACATCAATACATCGCACAAAGAAAAGAAACACATCATGTACGTGGTTCACCCCCACCCTGGTGCTACGTCCACCAACTCTTCGTCTTATTTATTAGCTTCTTCAATTAGTTACATGCACAGAGCCACAAAAACCCTACTCCGCATAGGACATGAGATCTGTGCACACCTCGCCAGATCCTCCTTCCCCGAGCTATGTCTAAGCACAAAACCTTCTTACAATCACTTGCACTTAGCTCTGCAAGTTCTTAGCACACAGTAAGCACAAAGCCTTACAATTCTTAATCACATAGACCCAACTCTAGCACTTAGCCATTTGTATCTCTATCACCCTAGCACAAAGCCTTCTTACAATCACTTGCACCTAGCTCATTACATTAGAACCTAGCACATTGGCTTCTCCTTACCTCACCTAGCTTCTATTTATACATACAAAATGGGTCTAAGCATGGGTAAAGACATGGGCCGACATCCCATACCCGTTACATAATCCCAAATCCAAAAAAGGGCCCTAAAAGGGGCCGAGATCTTGCAATATCTTCTTCGTCTTGCGCTCTGCCTTTGACAGCCTGTCGAAGTCCCAAAATTAGGTCAAACATGACCAAGAATCCTCAAAAATTGGTCAAGGCCCAACAGGGATAGAAAGAGTCGGGGAAACCTAAGAAGAAGTCATAGAAAGATCAAGCACAATCATCATTTTCCCCAAAAGAAGACTCCAACTCCTCTTCTCTGAAGGGGAATTCTCAAAAAAAGGATAGGCCAACTTGTATTTATTGCAAGAAGTTTGGGCATGAGGAACATTATTTTCATAAGAATAAAATCGATGAACTGGAGAATCTTCTAAAAAATAACAACATTAATCTTCCTTCTTCACAATAATCTTCTACTCCTTTTTCCACAATAGGAAAAGGGAAAGAAACTTCACTTGTTGTTAATGCATATTATTCTCAACATTGGATTCTTGACTCGGGTGCATCACATCACATGGGTTCTATCAAAGAATAGTGTTCTTTATTGGATCCTTGTTTGGTGCCCCACATTCTCATTAGGGATGACTCTCCTGTAGATTTCATCAGTAAAGGTTTTGTTTATGCTAGAACTAATACTTTTGAGGATGTTCTTTGTGTGCCTAATTTGTTATCCAACCTTCTCTTTGTCTATCATATTGCCCAAAATGGAAGAAAAGTTGATTTCATTATATATTTCATCACCATCAGGGATCTTGAATACAATGCACTTCTTGAAGTTCGTAATTCTTATCATGAGTCTTTCCTATATGATTTCTCTCATTTTGTACTTGATTCTCACTCTATTTCTTTGCTCGCCCATTTGGATTCGGTGAGAAAGCTATGGCATGAGCAATTTGGCCATATCAACTTCACTATATTCAACAACTCAACACACAAGATATGGTCATAAGCCTTCCTCGGATCACTTTATCAGATGAAGTTTTTTCGGGTTGCGCCTTGAGAAAGAAAATCGAGGACAAGTTCAACAAAGGGAAGACTTGGAGGGATTCATAAGTCTTTAAGCTGGTTCACAGTGATGTGGTGGGTCCATTTCCATTCTTGTCTTTCAACAAGGCTCGCTAGTTGCTCACTTTTATTGATGAATTTTATAGATACACTTAGGTCTACTTTATTTGGAAGAAAGGATAAGATTTTGATATATTCTAAGAGTTCAAGGATCACGCCCATAAACAATCTAGGAAGTGCATCAAAATTCTTCGCACAAGAAATGACATAGAATATGTGAACCACCCCTTTGAACATTTTTTCACTCTTGAAGGGATAGATATTCAACATATTGTCACCTATACATCTCAACAAAACAATGTATAAGAGAGGAAAAATAGGTCCCTAAAAGAGATCGTTGGCTACATGATCCACACACGCTCCCTTACACCTCAACATTGGGTACAATATTTCAACTGTGTTGCTCACATTTAGAATAGAGTTTCACATAAATGCATTGAAGTGTATCACTCCCTTTGAAGCTTGGTGTGGTAGGAAAATTTTGTGTGACACTTCAAAGTTTTTGGCTACCCAACTTGGGCACACACTCCTTCAAAGAAGTGAAATGCCTTAGAACCTTAGAGTTGGACTTGCATTTTTTTTTGTTACCGTGATGGTGTCAAAGGATATCAAATATTGGATCCTAAGACACACAATATATTCATTGAGCATAGTGTGCACTTTGAGGAAATCTCTCCTAGATCATCCTTTCATCTTCCTTCCTCCACAATGGATTCTGATAGTGACTCTGAGGATTTTCCTCTAGCTACCTCTACTTGCATAGTTGATCATGAGGTTTCATCCTCCTCTTCATAGATTTCATATTCTAAGGATGATGATTATCTTTCTCCATCCTCTACCATGCCTTGTTGGGCTCTTCAAACACTTGAGTCTATAGGCACTCTTTTTGGGGATCCTTCTAATACTCATAGGACTCGGTCATACCATCAGGATATTCTGCATTCTCACATTTCCATAGCTTCATATCCACATTCCTTTCATGAATAATCAAGTATTGTTGAGTGGTATTCAACAATGGAGGAAGAATACAACTCGTTGATTTAGAACAAAACTTGGGATCTTGTTCCACTTCCTAAGGGAAGAAAATTGTTTTGGTGTAAGTGGATTTATCAAACCAAATTTGCAGATGAACCAATTTACAAGTTCAAAGCATGGCTTGTGGATAAAGGTTTTTCTCATATTCCTGGTGTTGGCTACACTAAGATCTTTGCCCCTCTTGCAAAAATGAACTCCATTGACTCGATACTTTTTATTGTTGCAACTCATGGTTAGATTGTACATCACATGGATGTGAAGAGTACATTTCTTCGTGAGGATCTACAAGAGAATATTTACTCGGAGAAACCATAAGGATTTTGTTCAGGAATCTTCATTGGTTTGTCGATTGCAAAAGTCTCTCTATGGTCTCAAACAAGCCTCACAGGCTTAGTATGTCAAGATGTATCCCTTTCTTCTCTTCGTTAGTTTCTCTAGATGACACTTAGATCTGAATGTCTGCATATTCAGACAAGAGGATTATCTTGTATTATTGGCTCTCTATGTTAATGACTTTATTTTCACTCGGAGCACCTCATCTATAATTACAAGTGTCAAAAGTTCTTTTCATGATAGGTTTTCCATGACTGAATTGAGTCTCTTGCACTATTTTCTCGAGATTGAGATCACTCATTACTCTTTTGGGATCTCTCTTTTGTAGCCCAAGTATGCTCTTGATCTTCTATCTTTTTTTCATATGGTTGATTGTAAGCCTGCACTGACTCCCTTTTTTTATAGAGTCAAGCTTGAGGTGAAGTGTTCCACACCACTAGTTGATTCCACATTGCATTGTCATATTGTTAGAATCCTCATCTAATTGAATCATACTCACCCAAAAATTTCATTTTTAGTTGGCATTGTTTCACGGTTCATGACTGAGCCACATGGGCTTCATGGAAAGGATTTCAAATGCATTCTGCACTACATACAAGGAACTCACAGGTATAATATTCACTATGTAGTGGGCATAATTTCATATTTGATTAGAGACATGGATTCTGACTGGGATGGTGATCTTGATGATCACAAGTCTACATCTAGCTACAATTTTCACCTTGGTTCTAGTCCCATTTGTTGATAGAGCAAGAAGTAACATGCCATTGTTATTCCTTTGACTGAGGTTGAGTATCAAGGGGTTATTAATGCCGCCACTGAGGCTATTTGGATTCATAATATTCTAATTGAAATTGGAATCACTTTTTAGACGCCATCAATCATCTACTATGACAACCATAGTGCCATCCAAATCTCGAAGAACATGGTTCATCATCATCGGAGCAAATAGATCCCACATGCATTTTTTCAAGTAGTTGATTCAGGTGCAGGTCATCAATTTTCACTATTTTCCTACAATAGAGCAGGTTGCATACATCTTCATCAAGCACTTCAATAAGAGAAAGTATGTTCATCTTTGGTCTTTCTTGGGGGTGCGAGACATTTATCATGGGGGGGATTTTTTTTCCCACTAGGTTTTCTCCTTCCTCTTTTGTTTGAGGGGATCTTTTGTACATGGGTACCTTATCTGGCCTTGCATTCATGACCCAAATTTTCATCTTTTTTTACATTCCCCCCTAATTTTCACTTAAGGGGGGGTGTTAGTGTGAATAGGATTCTTTAGCTATCTAGTTCTTTATTAGCTAGTTCTCCACTTTATCTCTCTTCACACTAGGTTAAGTTTATTTAGGGAATTTTTCACTTTCTCCCATATTGGTTGTGTTTTTAGTCTCTTGGGTGGTAAATACTATACATACTCGCCCATTTCTCTCATATGGGCATCTCATTTTTCATTGTATGATTTTCATTCTCTTGAGTAGAATACATTTTATTCTTTCTCATTTATGATTTTTAGATTTGCTTTCATTCATTCATTTTCATTCTTATGTTGGTTTTTATCCAAATGTTACAAAAACAAATGTAATATTTGGCTAAAAATCCACCCAAGAATGAAAATGAATGAAGAAAATCAAATATAGAAATCATAAATGAGAAATAATAAATTTTATTCTACTCAAGAGAATGCAAAACATACATTGAAAACAAGATACAATGAAAAATGAGATGCCCATATGAGAGTGATGGTTGAGTATATATAGGATTTACCACCCAAGAAACTAAAACACAACCAACATGGGATAACATGAAAAGGTCCCTAAGTAAACTTAACCTAGTGTGAAGAGAGATAAAGTGGAGAACTAGCTAAGTGTAAGTTTTAAACCTTTTACAGTAATGAAACAAACACACATATTATTAAAAAATAGAAAAGAAAACAATTGCAATCATACATATACACATAGATTTACCCTAGAAACCCAAACCGGGAAAACAAACAACCTATTTAGACCCCAAAAAGGAGGACCTATAGTCATGCAAAGAATATATAAAACACCCATCATTCTCCCACTTGTTGTTTTATTTGCATACGAGGGGATCAAGCTTTCTTGATAAAAAATCTAGGGCATAAATGCCCATTGATTCTCTAAACAAAGAGAACTTCTCAGTGCTCACATATTTTGTTAATGAATCCGCAATATTCTCCAAAGTGTCCACCTTCATCAGAAACACCTTTTTTCTCTTCAACCATGTCTCTGAAAAAATGATATTGAACATCGATATACTTTGTCTTAGAATGATCAGTTTGGTTTCTCACTAGGAAGATTGCAATTTAAATATCACAATATATCCTTACAGCTTGTTGTACCAAATGAATACCTGAACACAGTCATTGTAACCATACTTCTTTATTTCTTGCATGAGTGGCTTCCATGTATTTAGCTTCTACAATTGAGTGTGCCACTATAGACTATATTTTTCTCATCTAACTGATTACTCCTCCAAATAAGTTAAACACATACCCACTTGCAGATATTTTGTGATATAGATCTCCAACCTAGTTTATCTCAACAAATTCATGTATATCCAACACTCTGTCCAATCCTAGTCTTCCTTTATAGCACAATCCATAATTGGTAGTGCCACAAAAATACCTGAAAACCCTCTTTAATGTTGTCCAATTCTCCTTTACTAGATTTGACATATGCTTGCTCAAAACTCCCACTGCATGTGCAATGTCTAGTCTAGAACATACCATTACATACATCAAACTGCCAACCACACTAGCATACATAACAAGATACATTCCATCTTCCTCTTCCTTTGTCTTTGGAAATTGATATGCATATAACTTTACACCTACATGAATAGGGACCTTGATCGATCTACATTCCTTCATATTAAACCTATGCAATATTGATTCAAGATAGTTTCTTTGATTCAATCAAAGTTTCTTGTTTTCCCGGTCTCTTTCACTTTCCATGCTCAAAATAAAGTTTGTATCACCAAGATATTTCATGCCAAATTTAGAGGGCAACTGAGTTTTCACATCCTGAATAATTTCCTTGTTATTACCTATCAACAACAAATCATCCACACAGAATACCAAATAAATAAAACGATCACCTACTAATTTTAAATACACACAATTATCATATTTTCTCCTTGTTAATCCAAGTCCCAATATATAAGTATGAAATTTTTTATACCACATCATTGGCGAATGATTTAACCCATACAATGACATTTTTATGTTGCATACCAGCTCTTTCTTTCCCTTCATAACAAATCTTTCTAGCTACTTCATGTAGATTTCTTCTTCTAGATTCCCATGTAGGAATTTCATCTTCACATCCATTTGATCGACTTCAAAATCAAAAGAAGCAGCAACAAATAAAAGAAACCTAATTGAATTTAACTTGGCAACAGAAGAAAAAATATCACCAAAGTCAATTCCCTCTAGATGGGAGTAACCTTTTGCTACTAACCAAGTTTTGTATTTCTCCAATTTTCCCTTTGTATTTAAATTCTTCTTAAAACTGCATTTTCTTCCAATGGGATTTCTTCTAGTTGGAAACTCCACTAGATCTGAGGCATCATTCTTGTCCAACACTGCCATTTCTTCCATCATTTCCTTTTTCCATAGTTTTCCATCCTCTGAATCCACTACCTCCCTAACAATTCTAGGATCATCTTCATTAATAAACAAATAAATATTTGAATGGAAATAAGGTGGAGTATACCTTTTTGGTTGCCTTCTTTACCGAACCAAGCTCCTCAATACTGTAGTATGAGGATCTTATTCCTCTTTTTCCTATTCTTTTGTAGAGTCTGATTCATTATCCTTCAATTCAAACTCTATTTTCTTTGGTTCTTCTTCCCTTTGTAGGACTTCCTATTTGAAAACATCTTTGATTTCTCTAAATACCACTTCTCAACTATACACTACTTTCTTAGTTTATGGGTTCCAAATCTTATAACCTTTTAGACCATCTTTATAGATAATAAAGATGCACTTTTCAATCTTTTTATCTAGCTTACTCTCATTTTCCTTTGGAACGTGTACAAAAGTGTCACATCCAAACATCATGAGATGTGTAAGAGAGGGTTTCTTTCCATTCCATACCTTGTGTGGAGTATTTTCATCCAACATTGATGAAGGTGACCTATTTACCAAGTAACAAGCAATATCTAATGCCTCTGCCCAAAATTCTTGTCCTAACTTGGAACCATTGAACACGCTCCTTTATTTTTCCATTAGTGTCATGTTCATACTTTATACAACTCCATTATGTTGAGGTGTGAATGGAGTAGTATTCTACGTCGATATACCACATTTTTTTATAGAATTCCTCGAATTCATTCCCACAAAATTTTCCACCATTATCTATCCTCAACACCTTAATTTTCTTCTTTGTTTGATTTTCCACAAGAGCCTTAAACTATTTAAATTTGTCAAATACTTCATATTTCTTCCTGAGGAAATAAATCCATGTATTCCTCAAGAATTAATCTATGAATGAGACATATTACACATATTTACCTAGTGATGGAACCGACACATGTCCAAACACATAATCGTGCACCAACTATAATGCACCCCTTGTCGTTGTAGCACCATAGGGGAATCTTACCCAATTTTGCTTCCCATATAAGCAATGTTAAAAGAAATCAAAATCTTGAGAGAAATTGGACATACCTTCAACCATACCCTTACTGTGTAGTACTCAAAGGTCCTTCTCTCTGATATGTCCCATTCATTGATGCGACAACATAGTTTTTATCCAAAGACTGTAGAAGTTTTTCCTTCTTCAAATCCAATCTCAAGAATGATGGAAACATTTTACCTATCACTAATAGTGAATCCCAACAAATTATAAAAAGTTCCAATCCAAACTCCCCTCAGGAACACCATTTCTCCTTGAACCATCCTCCAGTTTTCTTTTTCAAACAATATTTTCACACCTGCATCGTCCATATTACTTAAAAAAATCAAATTTTTGGCCAATCTTAGGATGTGTAGAACACCAAGGAATATTCAAATCCTACCATACATGAGCTTCAATTTGAATTTTCCTTGTCCTACGATTTTTGTTGTCGAGTCATTTCCTAGAAAAAAATCACCCCCATCATACCTTTCACACTCACAAAACCACTCCCTGTGAGGATTCTTATGAAAGGATGAACCCGAGTTGACTAACCATGCCTGATGATCTACATGTGTTCTTGAAGAATCTAAGTACACATCCCCTCCTTCATTTGTGGAGGTTTTGTCTTTTGTAGAAGGAGCATCATCAGATCCCTTCACTCTCTAAACACTTTTGGATCTACATTGTTTCTTGTAATTCCCTTCTTTTCCGCATATCCAACATACCTTTACAAATTTACCAGAAGATTTATATCTTCCTCTATATTTTGATCTCCCACATGAGGATTCATTTTTACTTCTTTCCTAGGAGAGTTCTCTCACAAATAAGGCATATGTGCTCTGGCCTTCCATGTTTTCTTTCCTCATCTCCTCCGACAAAAAGGATGATACCACATCATCAAAGATTAAATTAGTTGCATTATTTCCTATCACTACAACCAAACTATGTGAGTCTAGTAAAGAGCACAATAAACTGATACATTTATCTTCATTAGAAATATTAATATCAATAGATAATAATTGACTTACCACAATATGGAAGGCGTTGATATGCTTTGTCACCGAGTCTCCATATTTCATCCTTAGGTTGTACATCTTCTTCCGTGTGAACAATTGTTTTACTAGGGACTTAGATTGATACAAATCCTCTAACATTTTCCATAATCCCATGGTTGTGGCTTTCCCAAACTCATTCAGTAATACTCAATCTAAGAGACACAACTAGATTGTGCTCTTTTCCTTCCGATCCAAATTTTTCTAGTATTATTTTGGCATTCCTATAGGTGTAGTGACTAGATGCACAATGATCCATTGATCTTTGTCTACCAAAATATCTTCCATCTTGAGCTTCCACAACTCAAAACTTTGCCCATTAAATTTTTCAATATCTATTTTTGAACTTTTCGCCATTTCTTTTCACCACAATAATTGATACCATAGAGCTTCTACTATAACAAGATTTATCACATACCCGAGACAAACCCTTAGCCACAAAGGTGCCCCCCTAAAGCCAATAACTTCTATGATACCAACTGTAATTTTTAAACCTTTTATTGTAATGCAATGCACACACATATTCTTAAAAATAGAAGAAAAAACAATTACAATCACACATATACATAGATATTTACCCTGGAAACCCAAACTGGGAAAACCAACAACCTGTTTAGAATCGTGCCTCTAATTCTTATTCATCATCATATATATTCATTGTTTACAATACAATACATATAGGATATCGCAACATCCAAAATCCCTAATCCATTGATCTGGATTAGACTACAACCCTAATTCATTAACCGAAATTATAAAACCTGGGATGAAATACCATGCAACACTAAACTGCCAAAGGTGAAAAACCACCCGAACAATTTGCGAATAAACCCCCAAAGAAATTTATTGGGCTCTACCCTTGAAACCCCCAATAGGGGGACCTACAATCATGCAAATAATATAACACATACCCAACACGAAGAAGGAACTAGATAGCTAAAGAACCTTATTCACACTAATAGTTATCTACATTTTAGACCAAGCAAGTTTGGTCCATCATTAGCATATTTGTGAAGAGAGAATTTGATTTTGGTTTTATTGATTCATGAACAAGGGACTTATAGTCCACTCATTTCACCAACACAAATTCTCTGTGAAAGTTATATTTTGTTCTTCGTAATTTCAACAACTAACTACCAGTGATGAGTGCAAAAATTCTCTACTTCTAATCATCAACAAGCATAAAAATGGCTTTGCTTGTTGGCTTCAAAGCCTAGTTTGATGGATTGATAATGCCAAGGCCAATGCCAAAAGTGGAAAAAAATTGTAGTTTGTACAACACTCAAAACAAGTATAAATCTATTCTTATATGAACTATATATCCTCTATTTTATGACACAATTCATGCACAATGATGATACCATCGCACCTACATTTCAATACACACCCAAAACTATATATATATATATATATATATATAAAAGGCTCAATGCCCAACCTAAAGATGTCTTATGTGTGTGTGTGTTATAGTATAATTGGCTTATTGTAGGTGGATGCAAGATACATAATACTCTTTTTTCGTAATATTCAAACCCAACACTCTGGTTGGTAATCACCTCTTCCATTCTTTGCATTTATTTTACTATTATATTGTGGGTAGTTTACTAATACACACAGACCATGTGTTTTCTCTACACATTGCATTGGAAGTGTGAAGTAACTTTGGACAATGGATTATGGATATGCATAAAGTGTTATCAAATGGTGGCTAAGGGTGCATTTACATAGCACATAGCCCTAAGATCCACTAACTAAACAACAGAAAGATAGCACTGCAACTAATTAATTAATGACACCAACCGTTAAAACAATTGAGAGATGAGGTTGTAGATGAATTTCCAAGGTTTAATTAAACTCCCCCTTGACATTTATATAGATTCCAATCAATGTGCAATGATTCTGTATAGATTCTAATTAATGTGAAATGATTTAATCAAAGATCAACACATTGAGTAAGTTGGGAAATACTATTATAATTGATTAGTTAATTAAACTATAAATTAAATAAGTTGGGAAATACTAAATTAGTGTCCAAATCATAAATAAAATAAATGTCATTTTCATTTTGTCTCTAAATTAACAAATATATATGATAAATGTTAACAAAGTTGGAATCAATAATATATATTCCAATTTTAACTAAACCTTCAGAAATGTATCTGAACATTAAATTTAATACTTACTTGTATATATCTATCCTGCTTCAATTCAACCATGGCATTATAGACCTCTTTAGTAGCTACTCACAAATATTCTTCAGTTAGCTCTTGTTTATATTCTCGTAACTTTTTAGTTTTTAACATTAGTACACATAATGCCCGCACGGGTGTAGACGGATT
>JASDQU010373107.1:37806-68564 GCA_032191745.1 Picea mariana
TTATATGTCAATTTTGAATCTTGATGTACCCTGTTTTACTAAGGCAAAGGCAACCGAATTTGTCAATTCTAGCCTTGGTGGCCTTTTTAGTGTCCTTTAACCTATCAAAACATTCATGTATTCATTTGTAATAATTCTATGCATTCAATCTTAAACCTACCCACTCTTTTTTCAATATTAAGGAAAGATGCACATAGCGAGGTTTCGATGCTAACTTCCTTCACAATGTGTCTTGTACTACAACCCTTTGATGTAATATTTCTCTCTACCATTTGTTTCTTCATTCTATCAACCTACAACCATATTGATGGGATAACATTATGATGGAAATATTCCTTCAAAAACATTAGCAAAGTGATTGAGCAAGATGGAGTGCCACCTCAAATTTATACTTCAAATCATAAACTAGATTATGTGTTCACACTTATATTTCAAGCCCACTGTTTACACTTTGAAAAATGTTCCAAATGCCAGTTTAACTTAAGCATAAATAATCCATGTTAAGTTACACATAGCAAAAATTAAAAAAACAACAAAATCAGACCATAAGCACATACAAAAGATATATAGTGGGAATCTGAGTACTGATAAAAAAAAATATACTTAAAAAATAATGTCCATCACAAAGGTTAAAAAATTTAGCCAACATGATGTTGAATCACTTATCTTCCTACCTATGATGTGTGAAGTATTATTCATGCATATCCATAATACATGTTCATATTATTAATTCCCATTAAGATACATAACTTAATTCACAAATAATGACCATGATATCCAATGAAATTTATCGTGTTGACTTCCCTAATTACCTACTATATCACAACTATTTAAATGTTTTTTTTAATATTACCCCACCTTCACCCACACTCACTATATCATAATTATTCAAAATTACATCTATGTAAACACATTGATATAAAATCTTATAGTTATCTTTACAGAATTGGCATTTAACATTGAAAATTTAAATAAAAGTTGAAGCCCCTAAATGTGATTTTAAGGAACCCCTTATTAGTCCCGGAAGTATACTTTTTAATGTACTGATTAGTCCCTACCGAGATGTAGTTTCTACGGGTAGTAGGTACTCCTATGCATGCCCTTTTTCCATCCTTATGAAGAATTTAATTTATAGCAAGACATTACCTTTATTTTCCTTATGAATAGTGAATTTTAGGTCTTTTGTAAATTATGTAGATATGTGATTTGCAGCTTAGGGTTGTAGGTTGATTATAAATTATGTCACGTTTGTTTTAATCTATTGCATTTTGTTTTATTTAAATTATGTCACGTTGTTTTAATCTATGACCTTTATTTTCCTTATGAATAGTGAATTTTAAGTCTTTTGTAAATTATGTAGATATGTGATTTGCAGCTTAGGGTTGTAGGTTGACTATAAATTATGTCACGTTGTTTTAATCTATTGCATTTTGTTTTATTTTTTTAGTAAAGTAAAATAAAAAAATTATTTTGCTTTGCAACATCTAAAGTCTAAGGGTTCTTTAATTTTATTTAGGGTTTTTTATTATATCTTTGAAAAAAAACCCATTGCTGACACCATATATATAGTGCTTTCATAGTCATATTTTTCATATCCATATTTTCAAAGTATTTAAAGTTTTCTTAAAACTATTAAAATAATGCGAAAAAATGACTATTTTTATAACTATATTATATCAACAAAATTGATACTACCACTTGTATTATAAGCTATATATCTCATTAGTACCTATGATAAGATAATTTTATCGATGTCCAACTAGTGACCAAAAAATTGGTCTACTAAAAGTGTGCAAAGCTTCTACACCATACAATGATATTATTAAAATAACAAAATAATTTCATAGTAGAATGTCTTGTCAAATAAATTGATAAACCCACAAAGGATGTCCTCATAGAGTTCACCTTTTCAACTTTAATATTATTCATTTATGGTGTATCAACTCATTTATGTTTAGGATTGCCTTTAGAGATGGTATTATGCATGGTATAAAGCTTTGGAGCCAACTTCACAACTCCTTATGTTAACTTAAAATTTTCAGTGGCAATTTTGTTGAAACATACTTCAAACATGAGATTTGGGATTTTTAATCGAAAATCAATTTTACTCTACAATTTACCATAAAATCAATTTTACCCTACAACTTACCATAAAATCGTTATTTTAAGATTTGATTTACATTTTTAGGTGCCATGGCTATGTCATTGTGAAATCTATATACCCCCATTTGTCACTTTCAAAGATGAGTGGATCAACCCCTTTGTCTCCTCCTTAGACCATAGGGTGTGATCCTTCTCACAGGAAGATGGGCTCCACACTATGAATCTATATTCTCCCAAGACCCTCCTCTCTCCTCTGAAGGTATTTTTCACAAGTCATTGTCTCTACTATAGCTAAGGGTTGGGTTGTGGGCTAGGTCTATGCAATGGGATCAATGTGTGTAGTGATCAAGGTTGAGTTGCAGGATCCAACATTTTTGTCTATGTTTGTTATAATATTATAACATATGTGAAACATATGTTATAACATATGTAACAACATATGCTTCATTTATTATTATTATTTTTTATCTTTTTATATTATTATTTTTTGAAAAATATGTCTTATGTTTATAGAAAAATATTTACAAACTAAGAAGAAAAAATGAAGGGTATGTATAATTTACCTCATAATCGTTTATGCAATGAAAGTAGAAGAACAAAGAAAAATGTGATACCTAGTGTGAATTACATAATCCCATGAATCATTGAGTGTTTTTTATGTAATTTTCACTTGAGGCCTTGGTTGAGAGCATGTCTATCTAGGTCTCGCATTCAGTTTAGGGTTGTTTATGCATAGTGTGGTGTGGTTTTCTAAAATACATGCCATATTCTCTTCATTTCATTGACAAATGGTGGTATTTTCCCCTTGGTTGGGAAAGCCGATGTTTGTTAATGCAAGACATGTGTGGAATTATGGGAACTTTGTCTGCCCACTATCCTTTAATATTGGTCGATATTTTTGGCTCCATATTGTGACCCTAGTCCATCTAAAAACATCCATTGAGTTTAAGCATAACTCCACTCAATAAAAAAATTCTAAAATTCATCACTCCATCCATGGCCTACTATAGTGGCCATTCATTAGAAATCAATAAGGAGCTAAGGAAGTTTAGGAGTCTGCTTTCAATAAACATTGCCATTTTCATTGCATAGAGATGCACCTACTTGAGTGGTTCCTTCGAAGATGGAAAATAATGGGAAGGAATAGTTGCAGAAGTAAAATGTTTTACCAATGATATTCTTACATGTGACAACATAATGGTTAAGGTGGTTGTATAAATAGTCAAGTTTTGCAGGGAAAAAATTCAAGAGATACAGGTTCTCTTAAAAACACCTTTAATATAATTAGATAAATTATTTTTTACAAATGGAAGATTTTAGACTACTATAATGTAGTTATCCATAATGGAACCCTGTAAGAACAAAAAAATCCAAATTTGTTGAAAATTATGACAAGGGATAAGAGTTGTTATAAGAGTGTTCAAATATTTCTCCCATTTCATAGCAACAAAAAAATGTATCCTTGGTGATTCTCAAGTGGTGAATTTACCTTATTTGATCTAATATTTAGTCATTAAAAAAATTATACTCAAATCCAATACATTACATCCTATGTTCTAATTCTTAACCTATAATGATATTACTATCCCTTCATTACCTTTTGTATCGTTTTTTTCCTTTTGTTTTCTATGTAATGTTTATAAATATTTGAATGCTTATTCCCACTCTTGCATGCTTTTTTGGGGATGTATTTAATATTGAATTTTGTGGTTTACTTCACACACTAGTAAAATCAATGAGACATCACTTTTTTGTTTTCTATGTAATGTTTATAAATATTTGAATGCTTATTCCCACTCTTGTTTTTTGGGATGTATTTAATATTGAATTTTGTGGTTTACTTCACACACTAGTAAAATCAATGAGACATCACTTTTTAAAGAAACTCAATAATAATTATACATTGTTTTTCAATATCATTTTGGGAATCTCCCATGACACCCTTAATAACATAAGAAAAACTAATAAAAGTTTTTTTTATGTTGTTAAGAAGTACATGTTTATTATTATCACACATAGAATCCATGGGAATAACTTTTAAGTACACAATCAAGTACAATCCATATGTAAAGATCAAATAAATGATTATTCTAGGGTCACTAATGTTAGTGTAAGAAAGTATAGTCAAGTCTTTGTATTTTCTTCAATTGGAGTTATTATCATATTGTAGTTCAACTTATTCAATGAAGAAAATATTTATAGTTACATAATTATAACAAAGCTGCATGGCAGCGTATATCTGTCGCTATGCAGGTATAATAAAATAAAATAATAGTTGTATTGAATCCACCGCATGTGTCGAGATGAATAACAAATTCATTTGTTGAATATGGTAGGCAAGCGTCATCTCATTAAAGAACGTTGAATATCCTTCCGCGGCCATTGAAAATCCTTACGTAGCCGCTGCAATAAGAGATGCATTTGAACAACTAATCACAATTTAGAAAAATGTTTTAAAATAATTTAAAAAATCAAATTGTAATGTTATACCTTTAAAAATGCTCAAAACTATTTTGGTCAAACCCCAACTAATAGATGATCAATAGCATATCCAATAATATATACCACCACAAGCGGCAGGTATAATAACCAATGTCCCTTCACATTATTTTGAATGATCTTAAAAAAACCCAATTTCATAAAACATTTAGATTATACATTGTAAAACGCTCAAACTTATATTTAAGGTTAACACTCAAAATTTGTAATATAAAAATAAAACTTATATTTAAGTTTAATCCTTAAAAAAATTATGAAAAAAAAATACAAATGCCATTAACTTTGAATTGTACAAAATATTATATTATTTTATTTTAACTTTAACACTCAAATAATTGTGAAAGAAAAAGTAAAATTGTCTTCCATTTGAATCCTACCTACAAAATATTATTTTATTTTATTTAAATGTGCCTAGGAAAAAGGTACCCATTAAATGAGAACAAAAAAAAAAAATGCATATCAATGCCAAAAAAGAAAAGTTATTTATTTAACAAGATGGGCCCTCAACTTTTGATAATATATATATAAAAAAAAAGAAATATTTATTACAATTACATTGGGGGAAGTGGCAGCAATAAGACTTTAAAGTTTTTGGTCAATAAGATATCACATAATGAGATTTAAAATTTAAAATAAATAATTATTTTTTAAAACTTTGGATAAAGGGGTGTATATTTTATGGTCAACCATGAATTAGTAAAAAGTCAAGTCTAACTCAAAGCTATATACCATGCCTTATCGGCAGGTATAAAAAGACACAATGAGAATAGTTCCAAAGCAATATTAAAGTGGTAGTGCATGATTATTGATCTTTCATTTATGCTTTATCATATTGGAAAAAATGTATGCGAAATGTGCCATTTAGTGGTAGTTTTATGTTTCATAAATACATATTATTTTTTTCATTCGTGAAAATGATATCTAAAGTTATTCAAGTCAATATTTGAAATAGTTATTTTCCTATGCAATATAGAATTCTCTTATTCAAATAAATCATATTATAATAAAAAATATGCAACCATGAAACTTTTTATACTAACAAGGTCCAAGGTTATGAGCCCTTAATCAAAATCATTTCCAATTGAGATCCTTATAGATATTTATTATAAAAACCAAATCACAACTTATTGAATAGACAATCTACAATTTGAGGTCTTCTAATCAATACCAAAAGTTGGAACATTGAGTTCAAAGAAATTCTTCTATAATACTATTGATTGACCATTAAATATGTTAAGGATTAATCCATTCCTATATGAATAGTGCATTCCAAGAAACACAAAGGACAACTAATTAAGCTAGCATATTTTTGTATTTTTGTAAATGTTGATTTGGAACATACCACATGTCACGAACATGGGCATTAGGTAATTATAGAGCCACACATTTGAGTATCAAGACAAACACATTCAAAATAATAATAATAAACAAAAAATAATAACAATAATTGAAATTAACTCTATATCCTTTGGAATGATGCATTCATATATGAAATTTACATTTTCAAGGTGAACTTCCTGATGGAGTTAGTTTTATATCCCAATGTTTTACCATTAATGTGTAGAAGTAACACCCCTAGAGATAATAAATATTAAAAAAGTGATTCCATCTTCTCAAAAGCCAACTCCCAAGTATCATCATTCTCTAAGTAGTGCCTCCATTTGACATAGACCCAATATATCACTATGCTCCACGGGTGTTGTTATTTGGTATCCATGACCTTCAAAGACTTGGTGTGTAACTCCTCAATGGGGTCAATCTAAATGTCCACTCAATATAAAATATGAGTAAGAAAAAAAAGTGTCTTCTTTGAAAGAGTTTCTCTTCACAAAGCTAATAAGATAAATCACTCTCTACCTCCCCTTTGGAATCCCCATACCTCAAGGACACCTAGGGGAGACCCAAGGTGATGATCATGTAGAGTTACTTTGTTCATATCCTTAAGGGCCCTACAATGTATAACTTGTATGTAGGCTTGTAGTTTTTTGAAGGTTCAAAATGTTCTAATATGTTTATATTGAATTATCAATACCCAATCCTCGTGAAGGTAACATTATGGAACATCTGAGTTTTGATAGAATAATTTGAAATGCTTTTTTAGATTTGGATAATTTATATTTGTAAGAAGTCAATATTTTAAATTTTAAGCTTCATAACTCATTTAATTTTATCTAGTCAAAAGAAGCCTTGTTGGTTCAAAACACAAAGATAAAAAAAAGGGTGTGGTTACTATAGTCTTTACCTAACTTGTATGCATATTTGACAAGGATGTAGATCCACCGATACATCTAGTTTGGATATTTTTTAACTTGGATGTCCATGCCCTAGCATTAACCAATATATATATTACTAATGATGTAAGGCAGCAAGTCACATTCTAAGCTAATGATCCCAATGAATCCCATTGGCTTATATATGTATATTTTAACATGGTGACACCCAAGAAGATAAGAAATGGCTAGTTCATATAAATCCCTTGAATAGAGAAAGAGAATCCGAACATCTTTAAAAGCTTATCTTGGTCTTTGTGAGCCTAACAAGTTCAAACAACAAGATTCATCCAAGTTGTGGTTTACCTAGTAAAATTGTTGTAAAGGAAATGAAAGGGTTCTCAAATATCTTGACTGAGAAAAACACATTTTTCTTTGACTATGGGGGATCTCAACTAGTTAAAGCATTAGAAAAGTTAGATGTCTTAGATAATGAATGAATCTATTTATCTATCTCCTAGGGGGATACCAAAATGCATATATCGAGGGCACAATATATCATGAATGTATCTCATTTGAAAAGAAAACAATCAAAGCTCGAAGGGACCTAGCTAAGAGAAAGGCTCCATTGGCTTAAAATGGGGGAGAGGTTGATGATGGATTTCTTGAAAGCTCCATCCTACCAAGAATCCTTTAAGAAGGTATGCACTCTAAAAATGGGAAATGATTAGAGAGGACATTGATAAAGAATTTATCTCATGATTAGATGATTTTCCAAGATCAAATTTTGATAAATAAACATAAGATTGTCTTTCAAGATCAAGTTTTGATAGATGAACATATAGGTCCCCTTCCCTAAGACTAGTTTGTATAAAGCACTATATTAGTGAATTAACCTAAACAATTATGTTTCTTCTGATTTCCATAGGCAATTCTCTTTTGATTTGCAGGTTAATAAAGGCAGTTTAAAGTTTAACACCTTAACCATTCTTAGAAATAACACATTAAAATAAAATGCCTTTATCATCGCAACGATGAATTTCCATTCAAAACCATTGTAGGTAAATATCAAATCAATTTTAATTAAGAAAGAATCAATGTGAAGCATCTCACTTAACCATTCTTTCGAAGACCATAATAATATTTTCAAATATGAATTGTCTTTTAATGAACTAAACTAATATGTGTGGGGATAATAATATCCACAAACATATGTTTTACATTAGAGTAAGGGATTTATCCAATATCTTATAAAAAAACATTTAGGAGAGGTCATTCTAGCTCATGTTGAGCTTAGGGTCATCAATGCTAGGATTGAATTTGATAAAAACTTTTGTTAATTGAAGTGCCCAATTTTTTCTTTTTCGTAATCTCATCTATAAACTTGAAGTAAGTTCGACCCAACAAACTTCGAAAAGACTTTCTAAAATTTTGATATAATATGTACAAACCATTCAAAATGTTACTATATCATAATTTATTATATGAAAGCAAGTGCATCTCATTACAAACAAAATCGAATAAAACATTCTTTGAGGATCCAAGTACAAGCAGTGTATAGGTAGAGAAAACACATATTTATCAAAACTAAATTGATTCTATTACTAAAAATCATCATTAAAACATACATAATAAGCTTCCCTACAAGTGTATCTTGTAGGTGGATATTCTTCTTATTCCAAATGAAGCTTTATAATCATATATTCTTCAAAATCTAAACTAGTTATTCCACAATTGTTGGTCATGATGGGTCCAACAATAATGGATGTGTCCCAAACTTAGCCTTGTATTAATGGAATGTAATGATTGAGATGTACTTGATGGAATGCAATGATTGAGATGTACTTGATGAAGAAATTTCTTTGGGTTGAACAATTAGGTTGAAATGATGCCACGGGGTACCTCTAATCCACTTATCCATGATCATTTCTTATCCAAGCATGCTCTTCTGATTGCTTTCTAAAAAATAGGTTTCAAGGAGGGAAGTTATAGTTTCATTGGTGAACTTGGAAAATATACCAATAATGGATGTAATTTTTCTTTCGATATTAAAAATCACATCTACAATTATTCTGGAATTGTGTTCTCATCAACCATGGTTGATGACAACACTGATGAGATGGGATGAATTGGCATAAAGATCAAAAGGAGGTCATTTTACATAATATGAATTTGGTGGAAATCCATTCATAATTACTTTGCATATTGAAATATTTAGATATGGAGTGGTTGTCAAATGTTTTCAAATATTGCCAAATGCATTGCATTTGATCCCAGCTAGGTGTATTCTCTATTGTTGTAATCATCATGGTGGAGGCAATTTCTCCAACGAGAGTATCAAGACTAGCATTTTTTACCCATTCAATTATTGAGGTTTGTAAGAGACATAGATGATCGAATGAAACAAAACAAAAAATAACGATAATGAGTCTCAAATGAAAAAAAAAAAAAAAAAAATATTCNAAACATATTCCTCTTCAAACCTCAATGCACATTGAATGAACAAACCAATAAACCCTAATGTTTAAATACTCGTGAATTTTGTGAGAACATTGATTGTATTTTATACTTATTGGTTTCATTATAAAGGGGTAGACTATTTAGGTAGGTTGAGTTAGATTAGGTAGGTTTACATATTAGGTTTATATGAGTGATATTGAACATCATACTCATTCTAATATCTATAATTTTGTACTAATTATGTTTTTTTCATCTACAAGATATTGTTGCTTTCTTGACCTTTCCCTCATAAGTATACCCCACATAGTTATGTCTTATGATTTTGACATGGTTGTAATTGAATCAACATATAGATGTTGACATATCAACATCTATTTGTTGATATATTGATGCATAAATGTGGAAGAATTGATGCATAAATGTGGATGAATAGATGCTTGAGTAAAGCATTCAAATAACAATGATAACAATTACAGAGTCAAATCGCCAAACCTATCATGGTTATATGATGTTTATACACATTGATATATTAACATTGGTGCATTTTTTGGGATATATGACCAACTTCGAGGACAAAAAAAAAAAAAGGTTTTTGTTAAAATTAACATTGTAATAAACATCATTTTTAAACCCCAAATGTAGTAGTGATCAAAGATTAATAATCCATCCATATTCAATTCCTTTTGGTGTTGATCCCTAATAGTTTGTAGTTTGTTGCCACATAGTTTTTCTCCATTAATTCCATGCATTGTTACACCTTTATCAATTTATTATAGTCATTGATATTTAATAATATCCCATCATACAATTTTTCATTGACTTCACATTCCATGAACTAGGCCACTACTTCTATAGTCCGCTTCTTTCCAAGTGAAGATGTCATTCTTTCCTTTCTTGTAGACTTTATTGATAATGGGAATGCTAATATAATTCCACTTTTGATGGTTCTTCTTCACTTTCAACTAACCATGCATCCACCTTCCTATTTGGAAGAGTATACCATTTTATCCTTTGTGCTTCATCCTTAGTCATGTTTTTATGAGAGAGAACACTGTCAAATATTTTTGTTGATATTTCGAATTTATATTTTACCTTCTCCAATTATATATCCACTTCATCAAGTATATTTTGATTACCTTCTCATTTTGAAGTTGAAGTGTGATTATATTCATTAATTTGTTTCCTTCTTGAATTCTTGATTGCAATTTTATTTGACCTTATTGGTATTTAGGGTTTCTTCAACTTTTTTACAAATTTTCTCTTCCACCATTGGTTGGGGAATAAAAAACATAAGGTGGTGAGGAGAAAGGGTGGAGGAGATTAATTGGTGGTTGGAGAAGAAATTTAGGTGGTCTAGATAGTTGATCTGTTGGGGAAGACACTTGTGGGTAAGTTCTTAGGATTTTAGGTTGGTAGGGAGCATGTTTGAAGGTGGATAAGGGATATTTGGTATCCCTCCCTTGGTTACGACCAACATTCCATATCTTAAATCGGGGCTAGTTAGGGTTTATCTTAAATTCCTTGGAGGAGGATGACATTATTTTTAAGGGTACTTGGTTCCTATATATCTCATTGTTATCGCTCAAACCATGGTCTCCTATTTTCAACCTAAAGGATGAGTTCATAGGTTGCACCCAGTTGTTGGTGAAATTACCTAACCTGTTGATGGAATTCTAGATGGAACCGACTATTTGAGCAATTGGTGATGTCATAGGAAAAACATTCTTAGTGGATGATAGTTTTGTGGAAAATTCACCCTGCTTTGTTGTTAAAGCATTGGTGGAGGTGGATATTAATAAAGGTCCATTCGAAACACTAGATTTGGTCTGGAGAGATAGGAGGCATACCCAAGTCTTGGAATATATGAATATTCCTTTTGGGTGTGCTCGATGCCATGTGTATGGCCATGTTTTTAAATATTGTGTGAAGCCTTTGGTCAAGAAGATTCGACAAAAAAGGAGGGGTCGAGGTTAGGGTTGGAAGGATATTCTTTGTTCCTAGTGGGCTCTCCCTTGGAGACTAGGAAATTTGTGGAGAATACAGAAGGGGATGGTACTTGGACAATGGAAGAAGGTATTAAGAAAAATCCTCCCATCCCCTCGAGTAACATTTTAATTGGTGATATTTCTATACATCTTATCGAAGGAATGAGGTCGAGATTGCATCAAGGTATAATAAGTGGGGAATTATGGTTTGTAGCGAGTGCATATGATCCTATCAACAATTCTCTGAGGGTCTATAGGGAAACAATACATTTGGATGTTGAAAACTCTTCGGGTAAGTTATGTACTATTCCTACCCCTTTACCTTTTAATGGTAATTTGGAAGGGTTGGGGGATGATGGTAGACCGCTAAGTACCTCCTTAGATCCTAGTAGAATGGAAGTGAAGCCAATAAAACCCTCTGTGGATCACTCTATGTTACTTGATGAGCCCAAAATTTCTAAAGATCTTGTTTAGACAGTATACTTGTCCAAGGATTAAAACCCTTCATTTCTTTTTTAACAAGATCCCTCGAAAAGATATACATGGCCTACCTCTTCCTCTCAATGTAGATGTGGTGGAACTTAAAATTTATGCCCATGAAGGGGGCCCTCGACCAAAAACCCATCTCAGGCTAGTAGGTGGGTGTTTGACTCTTTAAAGGAGCTAGGGCGTTCATTGGTAGGGAGGAAGTAAACCCGGAGAAAGCCTCAAGAAACTTCAGTTACATAATAAGAATGTCAAAAAATGATAACCAGGGCCCTTAGAGAAATACATTCCCCTTGTCCTATTCTCCCATGAAGATCATTTCCCTAAATATCCGAGGGCTGGGGGGAAAGCTAAGAAGTTGGCCTTAAGAAGGCAAGTTTATCTCAATCAAACTGACATCCTTTTGATTCAAGAGACTATGGGGAAGGGGGAACTATTAATACTTGAATTGAGGAATATTTATGGTTATTAGGATTTCCTTGTAGTTGATTATGAGGATTTTTCAAGGGGTTTAATTATTGGGTGGAACAAGAATATCACCCTGATAAATTCGTTTTCCCTTTCATCAAGTCTTTGTACTGAAGTTTTCAGTAAATGTTTGGGATTATCCTTTACCATTCTCAACATATATGGGCCCTAAAAGGAAAAGTAGAAGTTATGGGATAAGTTGTTTAGTTTACAATGTTTGAAGTCTAATAATTTCATCTTGCCGTGTGATATGAATTTTAATATGAACTAAAGGGAAGTCTCAAGGAGTAGTTCTCATATGGATATACCTACATATTTTTTTCTTAATCATTTCGAGTTGGGTGGTCTAGTTGATGTGAATCCCTTAAATCTTAGATCCACTTGGAGCAATAATAGGTCTTGGAGTGAAGGGATTTTCAAAAGGTTAGATCAGTTTGTGGTTAATAATTTGGTGTTATATAAGGTGGACATATATCGATCATGGATCTTCCCTAATAGGTGCTCATACCATTTTCTTATCATGTTGAAGCTCGATAGGGAAGACCCTAGGCTATGCACACCCTTTAAGTTCAATCCAGGTTTTTTTTTGGAGGAATTCACTCAGATCATTAAGGATTGTTGGCAGCACTATGACCGATATTCAGATATATCGACTCGTGATCAATTTATTATGGCCTTAAAGTTTGTTAAGGTGAAATTTGCAGAGTGGTATAGGTCTAGGGACTCTCAACTAGTAGAAGTGGAGAAGGAATTGGAGACCATGGTGATTGGGCCAAGATTAGGTTCTTATGGAGAAACATTTGTAGGTTGAAACTTCTTGAGGAAAGAAGGTCGAAATTTCTATTGGATAAAGAGGTGTAGTGGCATGTACAACAACCCCACCATTATTGTATATATTTAATAAAATAATGGGTCCCCTACAAATATTTGTGTATATTTTATAGCCGTTTTTTTAAGCTGATTTTTGGATTTTTTGTTATTTAAATCTGATAGAATTCTAGCATTGATGCTTTAATTTTGAATAAATTCCTTTAAATTTAAATAAAAAATCAAGCTTTTTGGTCATATCAAAAGGATGACCTGGTTTCTCGGTGGCCCAACCGGGTTCTACATTATAAAGTGGAATTGACTACAGAGATCCGGTGGCCTAATGGTCTAGTTAACATAATGTTTTACGTCCACAAACTTGACGAATTCATGCTGAGAGATAAAATCACACCAGCCCTGTCATCTCTAGGAATACCTGGTGGTCCCGTGCCCGGTTAATGGGAGTATTACTTTCCTTATTTTCAAAACCATAAAATTCCATTTCCTTCATTAAATGCTACAAATAGTTATTGTTGATTCACAATCTGTCAATTAAATCTCATCATTTGATAAAAAAATATTCTATAAAGCCTCTGTTAAATATTCTATAAAGCCTCTGTTGTATGCATTAGATGCATTTTAGATTCATATTTTTGTTTTGTGCATTGCTTTGTGAGTTCCATAAGAAAAAAATGCATTTAAGAAAAAAATACAGTATTTCACATTTTTTTTTCAATTCTGGTTAGTTTTTCCATTTATTCAAATTAGAATTTCATTTTTCCTTTAATACAAGAATGACATTTATTTTAAATCATTTTTGAAAAATGCAAATTTAATGAAGAAAAAATGGCCAGAAAGGGAAAGGAAAACAACCTAATTATGTTTTCTTCTTATATACATCTTACAAAATTGGCATTAAGAATTGCATGGAGTGGAGTGAAATTTACAATTTTCTTGAAGAGGGAAATTTTGGGGATGAATATGAAGATGTTGATGATTTTGAGGATATCAAAAGGTCCAACTTTCACAGAGTAGCTTCTAGACCAACCATTTTTGTAGATTTTGACCTTGTACAATTAATTAATGCAAACATATTCTTAATAAAAACAAAAAAGATACAATGAAACACACACACACACACACACATTATACATATATTTTTTCCCGAGAAACTCAAACCGGGAAAACCAACAACATGTTTAGAGTCGCACCCCTAATCTTTTTTATTCGGCATCTTCATTTTTTACAATACACTATACATATTGGATCTCGCGACATATAAAAGCCTTATCCATTGACTCAGATTATTCAACAACTCTAATTCCTCAACCAAAATGAGAAAACCATCGATGAAAATCATGTCGAAAAAACCACAAAAAAATGATGAAAAGAATTCCAAAAATGGACCAATTTTTTTTCTCAGGAGATCCTGCGCCCGAACCCCCATAAACCTTTTGGATGGGGGGTGAAAATCACCCCTAGACCCCCTTTGCTCTTGTATCAGATTATAGTACATGGGAGCAATTTTGCAAATAAAATAACACATACCCAACATTCTCCCACTTGTTGTTTTCTTTGCATACAAGGGGATACATGATTACATCATCAACAATCTAGGAAAACAATGCCCATATATCCTCTATACCAAGATAACTTCTCAGTGCTCACAAAATTTGTTAATGAATCTGCAACATTCTCCAAAGTGTCCACCTTCATCATCAACACCTTTTTGTCTTCAACCATGTCTCTCACAAAGTGATATTGAACATCAATATGCTTTGTCTTTGAATGATCAGTTGGGTTCTTCACTAGGAAGATTGCACTCTGACCGTTACAATATATCCTTATAGATTTTTGTACCAACCCAATACCTAAACACAATCTATGTAACCATATTGCTTCCTTGATTGCATGAGTGGATGTCATGTATTCAGGTTATGTAGTTGATAGTGCCACTACATAATATATTTTTCTCATCCAACTTATTTCTCCAACAAACAAGTTAAAGACATACCCACTTGAATATATTCTAAGATCCAGATCTCTAGCCCAGTTTGCATCCACAAATCCATGTATGTCCAACACTCTATCTAATCTTTGTCTTTCTTGGTAAAACAATCCATAACTAGTAGTGCCACACAAATACCTTAAAATCCTCTTTACTGCTGTCCAATGCTCCTTCCCTAGTTTTGACATATACTTGCTCAAAATTCCCACTACATGTGCAATGTACTGTCTAGTACAAACCATTACATACATCAAACTGACAACCATACTCGCATATGGAACATAGGACATGTCCTCTTCCTCTTCCCGTGTCTTGGGACACTGATCCACATATAACTTTACACCTATAGGAATAGGAACCTTGACTATTTTACACCCCTTCATATTAAACCTCTACAATATTGTCTCGACATATTTCCTTTGATTTAACCAGAGTTTCCTATTTTCCCGATCTCTTTTAATTTCCATGCCCAAAATGAAATTTGTAGTACCAATATCCTTCATGTCAAATTTAGAGGATAACTGAGTTTTGAAATCCTAAATAATCTCTTTGTTGTTTCCTATAAACAACATATCATCCACATACAAGACCAAATGAATAAGATGATCACCAATTAATTTGAAATACACAAAGTGATCCACTTTGCTCCATGTGAAGCAAATTCCCAACATATAAGTATACAATTTTTGATACCACATCCTTGGTGGTTGATTTAACCCATATAAGTGTTTTTTCAACTTGCATACTAGCTTCTTATTTCCCTTCACAACAAATCCTTCTGCCTTCTTCATGTAGATTTCTTCTTCCAGATCCCCATCTACCTAGGAATAACCTTTTTCTACTAATCGAGCTTTGTATTTCTCCACTTTTCCTTTTGCATTCAACTTCTTCTTAAACACTCATTTACTACCAATGGGATTTCTTCCAGTTGACAACTCCACTAGATCCCAAGCCTCATTCTTATCTAAGGTTGTCATTTATTCAACCATGTCCTTTTTCCATAGTTTTCCATCCTCTGAATCCACTTCCTCCTTAATAGTTCTAGGATCATCATCAGTAATAAACAAAGAATAATTTGAATGGAAATCAGTTGGAGTATACCTTTATGGTTTCCTTCTTTCCTAAACCGATCTCCTCAATACTAGAGTATGATGATCTTCTTCTTAAGATTCATGTTCTTCTTTAGAGTTCGATTCATTATCCTTCAACTCAAACTCTATTTTCTTTGGTTCTTCCTTTCTTGTTAGGACATTTTGTTTCACAACATCTTTTATTTCTTTAAATACCACATATCAGCTATACACTACCTTTTTAGTTTCTAGGTTCCAAATCTTATATCCTTTCAGACCATATTTATACTCAATAAAGATACACTTTTCATCATTTTTATCTATCTTATTCCTATTTTCCTTTGGAACATGAACATAGGTATCACAACCAAATACCTTGAGATGTGTGAGAGAGGATTTCTTACCAGTCCATACCTCATGTGGAGTCTTGTCATCCAGTGTTGATATGGGTGATCGATTGACCAGGTACCATGCAGTACTCATTGCCTCTGCCCATAATTCATGTCTGAACCCAGCACCACTAAGCATGCACCTTAATTTTTCCATCAGCATCCTATTCATCCTTTCCACAACTCCATTCTGCTGAGGTGTATATGGAGTAATATTCTACCTTGCCATATCAAAATTCTTACATAGTTCTTTGAATTCATTTCCATAGAACTCTCCACCATTATTCATCCTCGATACCTTAATTCATTTCTTCGTTTGATTCTCCACAAGAGCCTTAAACTCTTTAAACATGTCAAATACTTCATATTTCTTCCCGAGGAAATATATCCATGTATTCATCAATAAATCATCTATAAATGAGACATAGTACACATATTTTACCAATGATGGAATCAACACAGGTCCAAACACATCACTGTGCACCAACTGTAAAATTCCCTCTGCCCTTGTTGCACCAGAGGGGAATCTTACCTGATTCTACTTCCCATATACACAATGTTCACATAAATCAAAATACAGAGAGTATTTAGACATACCTTCGACCATACCTTTACCATGTAGTAGTCGAAATCCATTCTCTCTGATATGTCCCAATCTTTGATGCCACAACTTAGCCTTTTATCCAGAGTCTGTAGGAGGTTTTTCTTCTTTGGCTCCAATATCGGGAACATTGGAACTATTACACCCATCACTAATAGTGCTTCCCTTCATCTTATACAAAGTTTGAATATGAACTCCCTTCAACAACACCATTTGTTATGAAATGTTTCCCCTGCGGACAGGTGAAATCTCCCTTGGATATCTAGACCCTTATTGACCAAGACAAAAAAAAAAAAAATGGACACTAATAATCCTTTAAATCTATTATTAATGTCTATGGATAGAGAAGATAAAAGAAAGAAGTGTGACTTACTCCTTTTCCGATGGTTGTCCTCGCTATTCTTCAGTCTTTGTTCTTGTTGTCCAAGCTGTGATCAAGATGAAGAAAGTCTGCAATGAAAAAAACAACACCTTCTACTTCTACAATATATCATTATAAAAGAGCATATCTATCTATATGGGCATACATGTGCAAACAACAATATGAAGGAAATAGGCCAAGTTGTATTAATGAAAACATGGGAAATTACAACCTTACTGCGCTAGTGTTCCTCCAAGCTTCCAATCCAGTCCTTGAATGCACTCTAAAGATATTTCTCTTAAGATCATAAGTATCATATACACACTTAGTACATGGGATCAATTTTGCAAAGAATATAACACATACCCAACAATTTTCCCTTCCTATGACATGGTACAGTGGAAAAATTTTCATATTTTTTTTTTTCTACAGTAAAAGGGAGAATAGTTCATTAATAAAAACAACATATAAAAACACTAGAGAAATACATCAGATTTAAAAATTCCCAAGGTGAGCTTCCACACTTCTCAACCTAATATCAAAAGATCCTACCGACATCATAATAGAGAACTCAAATATAGAACAAGTTCCATAATGTCTAGTTGTGTATAATCTATAGAAAATTCCCAAAATGCTAGTGAAAAATCAAGTCATAGCTTATACAATATGGGGGAATATCCTTCCAATTCAAAAAAATTAATTAGAACCTAGAGCGGGAGAATTCAAGTCCAATTGATGAGGATCATGGACTGGTGACAAAGCTTCTTCAGGGGTTCCATTATATGTCTGAGGAGAAAAACCATGTGGAGGCCTAATATCCAATTCCTCAATTTCCAACTTTAAAGAAATAGATTCATCCTACATGTCATGGATACTCTATCTATGTTGCACTGAAACTTCCAGAACCATTAAAACTTGGGACAGGAGTCCACTGAATTGGATTTGCAAAGAGTGTACAACGAAGCACAAGTCTTCTATTTATTCTTCCATCAGTTCCAATTGATTGGTATAGAACCCTATTTTTCCTTTTTCCATGAGTTTCAATGACCATATAAAGAAACAAGATAACAGGGAAGGAACTACTAGTATACTTCCTAATGAATCTTCGACCCAACCAAAGATACCATACTAAATGAGGAGAAACTTAACAAAAATTGAAATACGTAAGGATTGAAAATGGTGACTAAATATATGTACCCAAACTCCACCTTCGAACGTGATTACAGAGCACCCCATTAACCTCCATAATGAAATTTCCCATCCCACATGTGCCCAAAAGAAAGAGTGGTAGCAAGGGAAATGGTTGCACCTCACTTGAGAATTTATTGAAGCATCTAGACGACGTATTCCCAACACATGACCTTCACTTGTCACATATGTCATTTGTTTGACCTCCATGGGATTAGTACGATTCCAAGTAAAGGGTGTTTTAATGAGATTTAATTAAGGGGGTATCAATAATAATATGACCCCCATTTTTAGAAACCTTAGGAACCAAATTAAGTATCATGGGATCAAGTTGCTAGATAAGGCTCCATTGACATAGATTACCCCTATTTGTTGCCTAGTGGCATGGTTCACATAGTGATATGCTTCCCTGTTATTAGTTCTTAGAACACGAAAGAACTCAATCATGTGAAAATCCTGAATTAATTTCCTGTTGGATTCTGAGAAAGATGGAGAGGAGATGAATTTTTCTTGGAACCTTGCATGCCTGATTATTAATTTTGAATCCCCTATTATAGTAATATTGGGGATGCCCTCAGATTTTTCCAAAATTAATCCTTTTAAAATATCATAATATTCAACTTGGTCATTGGAAGTTTTCTCGATGCTCCATGCGAAAGTGAACTCTGTATTTTCTCTAGGGTCATAAAGTACCCAACCCAGTCTTGCCACCCCGAGGTTCCCTTTTAAAGAACCATCAAATTTAAGGATGTGCCTATGTTGTGAGTCCTTCCACTACAAGAAGTATAAAGGAGAGAGATGAATCCACCAACATGACTTGGAGAGTTTAATAATCTCATCGGAGGGGCGAAGAGAGAATTGTTGGAACCATGCATCATCCTTACTATCTAGGGGTTGGAGGTATTTGATAGTATAGCCTTTGAATTGAGATGCTCAGATAAAATTCCAGTAGATTTTCCTACCACTAAAGCAAGTAGGACTTTTTCTTCCAAGAATAACGCTTTTTTGTGGGAAATCCAAATCTTCCAGCAAATAAATTTTGGAAGCGCCACCCAAAGTATTTTGAACAGAGGCTTATGTAGGAAAGTGCCATCATATGAGAATTTCCATCTACTGAAGAGATTGATAATGGTGGAGGGAGAGTGAATTATTTTGTACAAATATTGAAGATCCATATCCTACATAGACCGAGAGAAGGGACAATCCAAAAATTCATACAAGGAAATTTTCTGAGAAGCATTGCAAAGAACACACTTGAATGGGCCTAAGAAACCCCTCCTAATTATATTTTATCCTGTTAAATATTTTCCATGTGACAAGATCCAACAAAAGATGTTTAATTTTAGGAGTCCATTCAGATTCCAATTATATTTCCATAGGGAAGAGGGAGGGGTAGGGATGAATGGGCAAGGAGGAAATCATATCCTTTCCCGACTAAATTATCCTGGGTACCCCAACCGCAAGAATATTTATGTACTTTATGAGTAGGAGCACAACCTTGGAGGCGGAGAATGATATCTTGAGATAGATCAAGGAGATGAACTGGGGGGTTACCTAGATCCCAACCAATCCAGCTCCTCGAAGATCTATTAAATTTGGGTAGGTCAAAGAGAGAGAGACCTTCCCTTGATCCTAAAGCCAATTTAAAAGGGGATGGAGGAGAGGATCTTAATGTGATGGTGGGTGGTCCCTGATGTTGTCTGAAAGAAAGGAGACAGATTTAGCATTCCTTGGGATCCAATTTAAATGAATTTTAATTAAGGGGAGTGAGGCTTTGAGAAAGCACCAAATATAAGAACCCCTAAGGCCATGGGGGTCATTGTCCAAACAACAAATCCTTCCTCATGAAAAATACTTAATATGGATTAAATTTTTCCACCTTTCATTGCTCCCTCTTATCGACCTCCAAAGAAGTTTGGAACAAAGAGATACACTAGAGATGGTCAAATCCTTGATCCCCAAACCACTCTAGGATTTCAGATATTTTACAGTGTTCCAGTTAACCAAGTGGAATATTTTGCAATTTTTCCCCCTTTCCATAGAAATTGTCTAAGTTCTTGGGAAATAACAAGTTTAACCATGGTTGGTGCAAGAAGAGAGGAGAATTGGAAGATCAAAAGAGTTGATAACACAGAATTTATGAGAACCCCTCTACTTGTTAGATCAATCCATTGATTTTCCCGTTGAAGAAACTTATCTTTGATCTTATCTAAAATATGGATCCAAGAAGAGGAAGGAAGAGAGTTGAGACAAATAGGAATGCCCAGATATTTAAAAGTTTGCCACTTTTCCAAAAATGAAAATTGTACAATTCTGGAAATAGCTGCCATAGTTCTAGCACTTGTATTCCAGGCATATATTTGAATTTTTGTTTCATTGATGAGTCCTCCAGAGGCTTTCATGAAGTCGTCCAATATCCATTTGAATCTGTTAGCTATGATTGTTGAGCCTCCCCAAAAAAAGTAGTATCATTTGCAAATTGAGAGTTATTTATACTTTTGGCCCCTTGCACTATTATTATCCCTAGAAAATTTTGATGAATTCTTTCTCTATCTAGTATTTTGTTGAGGACTTCACCCATGAAAATATATAATATGGGGGAGAGAGGGAATCCATACCATATTCCTCTAGAAATTTTGAAAAATGGGGTAGCTCTTCCATTCACAAGAGGGGCAATCCAAGGGTTGTGAATACATGATGCCACCCAAAAAATTAAATCTTCATTAAATCCAAACTTGGTTAAAACTATGAGGAGGAAGCTACGTCTAACATTTTCAAAGGAATTTTCCATGTTGATTTTGATGGCCATTCCTTTCTCTCCCCGAGTCTGACTTGAATGAATTTCCTCTTGAACTAGAAGGATATTATACACCATTTTTCTTTTCTCCACAAAGCCACTTTGATTTGAGGAAATAAGGTTTGTGAGGAAGGGATTTAGGAGATTAGAAATTATCTTTGAAATGATTTTGTATTAGACATTACACAGTGAGATAGGATTAAAAATAGCAAAGGAGGTAGGATTGGCCTCTTTTGGAATCGAGGAAAAAAAGGATGAGTTTAGATTCCCCAATTTTCAGAGACCTTTTCACATACGGGATCATTATAAGCAAGTCCTTCTTGATTATATACTAGCATTTAGTATAGAAATGACCCAAAAAAACCATCTGGCCCAGGAGCCTTATCTAGATTCATTTTGTGAACTACTCCCCCATACTTCTTCCTATGTGACTAGACTACTCAAACTTCTATTATCCTCTTCACTAATTAAAGAGGGGATACTAGCCAACATGTTTTCAACAGAGTCTAATTCTGTATTATTATCCTCATTATAGAGCCTCTCAAAGCATCAGAAGGACACTCCCTTGATTTTCTCAAAATCGGAGATCGTTTCCCCATCCACATTAGTGATTTCTTTAAATTTGTTCCTCTAGATTCTAGATTTGGTTTATCGGTGGAAGAATTTTGTGTTTTTGTCTCATTCCTACAACCATAGACTTTAAGATTTAAGATGCCAATGATTCTCTTCTATTCTTAGGTGCTTTTGGAAATTATGAAAGGTCCTTTTTTTTAGTTAACAATTCTTGAGTCACTTGGTGTTTTTCTATCTTATCTCTCAACACCTCCAGTTTCTCAGCTAAATATTTTTTTTTACTATTTATGATTTTTTATCCTAGTGTAAACCCCAAGGCTTGATAGCCTGCTTTAGATGTTTGAGTTTATTTTCCCATATGACGACTGGCGATCCATGGGTATATTGATTCCAAGATATAGAGACCACATCTAAAAAGAATGGATCTTGGAACTAGAGGGGGTTAAATATAAAGGGGATATAGCCAAGGTATTTTGGATCAGTAAACATCAAAGAGATGGGTTGATGACCAAAACCATACCACAAAAGGATATGAGAGGAAGGAATGAGGGGGTCTTCCAAAAAATTACCACTAAGTAAAAAGAGATCCAAACGAGCTTCAATATGCCTTGGCCCCAGTATGTTATTGGACCAACTGAATTCTCCATTATTTGGTTTTAAGCATACTAGGTCAAAAGTGGACATGAATTCCTCCATGTTCTCTCTGAAGGGGTCACATACCAAATTTCCCCCTTTTGTTTCCTTTGAATTGAGAGTGGTGTTAAAATATTCCACCACTACATACCTATGATTTATGCTCCTCTCCTGTATATTATTCAAAGTATTCCAATAGACCATTTTTTCTTGAGGGATATGAGGAATATAGATATTAATAACATATAAAACATACCCAAGGGAATACGAACCAATGCCATTGTTGTGTGTCTTTCCAACTTTCCATTCGAAAAACTTGTAGATTATAGAGAGTAAAAAGGCCTCCATAAGCACATCTTGAACTAACATTGAGACTTTCACAGTCATGAAAAATATAGTCATTGTCTCGAAGCATATTGATATCCTTCAATTTAGTTTCTTGGAGAAAGAGGAGATGAGGTTTTTTGAATTTAACTAAGATTCTGATAAGATCTTGTTTACTTCTACCCCCAAGACCTCTACAATTCCAAGAGATGATTTTGATCATTTACTAGAGGCTTTGGGGATTCCTCCTTTGGAGGAATTAGGTCCAACTTGATTTTTGGATGCTCTCGGTTATTTCTTGACAACATCATCCAATGTGATATGTTTTCTAAGTTCTTTTTCCATATTCATTGTGGCTTCCCTTCTTTTCTAGTTTGACTTGCACCCCACCATTTTTTGGGAGGTACTGGTAGATGATTCTTGACTTGATTCATCTTCCAAGAAATCATATTCGTATCTAGAGAAGTCAAGGCCGGAATTGATAATCTTTGGGGGACGGATTTCTGCCACGTCTTCCCCCAGAAAGGGGGTTTGGCCCATCATCCTTATGGGGCCATGGGTCTGCAAGTTGGTCTTCTTCAACTTCCACATTAGATAGAGTTTCAAATTGGTTTTACTAACCAAGGGGTTCTTCCCTTTTGGTTGGACAAAAGTAGTAGGTCTTGGACTAGAGGGAGATCCTGGAGGAGGTTGATTTTTTTCTTGATTATACCATGGGCCTTTCTTCATAGCTTGTTTTTTCCTTCTCATATGTTTCCATTTCTCATTTGATTCTTCTATAGTAGTTTTTGGGAATATATTTGGACATTTCTTGGGAAAATGTCCATACTCATGGAAACCTTTTCACTTGAATGACAATTTCTCATAATCCATAGTCTAGAGGTAGGAATAGTTATCTAGGGGTAGCTTACTGCCTATGGAGTTCCTTTCTCTAGATCCACTTCAACACAAATTTGAGTGTATGCTTGCATACCATCCTTGGGTTCCACTCAATCGATGTATTTACCCATAGTATTTCCTATTTTCCAAATGGTGTCATCATTCCAATAGTGTAAAGGGAGGTATGACAATCGAAACCAAACATGAACTACTGAGGCAATGTCATCTCCAAGAAAAAAACATGAGTCCAATGATTTAAATACATAAATTTGGACCCCATGAAATAAGGACTGCTTCTGAATATCAAGTCTTGGTCTTCCTTTTCCTCAAATAAGAATGTGAAAAAACCTCTACCACAAAAAGAACGGGAGAGATGAAACTTAATCACGGGTCTCCAGTTCTTGTTGACCCAAATCATCATAGGTTTAGGAGAGGACCAAATGTCTGTAAATTGACCGATCAAACCATTTTCAGCAAAGCAAAGAGAAATATTTCTAGAGTTATCTTGGACTAGAATGCATAGGATCTCATCAAGTTTTTTAACGAAGCGAGATAGAGGATGCTTGGAAGGTTTAGGAAGGGAAGCAATTAGAGAAGAGAATCCAACAATATCGATAGGAGGGGTGCTAACACCCCCACCTGAATCTGAGGCCATGGGGCACACTAGCTAGGGTTTTAGCAGGGGAGGAAACATGCCCTAAAAAAAAATGAATCCTATTACAAACTATGCAAGGTTATGGTGAAATTATTACCTAAGAACCCCTTCAATAACCATTGTAAGGTTTTTCATATCAAAACATATTAGAAAATTTGTTTCTCATACTGATATTAAATATTGTACAATTGTTGATTCTTCTCATTAAGTCATTGGGTCTTTTAGGACTAAAAATATTTTTAAAATGTACAAGTTAAAATCAGAGGAAGTTAGTCTAAATGAAAATGTTTTAGAATAATTTGAAGCCAAAGAAGTAAAGGGGGGAAAATTCAAATGGGTGACTTAGTTAGAGAATGGTGGTATGATCCTCCTTCATTCAAAGTTTATTTAGACAAAGTGTACCCCATTAAACATCTGAAGAAACCCCAAATGATATCATCCATTATGCTTTGCAGATTATATGGGTAAAATGATTCATAGAAATTCAAGTTAGGATGGGTTACTCTTTTACATTAGGTACAGAAAGGAAAAATATTCAATTGGACACATATACTTTCAGCTAATATTCAACAAGAAGTCAAGAAATCATAAGAAGCACCACCATGGTTTTTTCCATGGTTTTTCATATCTGGTTATCTAATAGATGTAATTTGTGCCAAAACCCATTTTCCAATGACGTATTGGAATTGGTTAATCCCTTAGGATCCAATACATATTTACGGTTCAAAATTGTGGGTTATTAATTGTAAGAATCACTTGTATGAAATTTGTGAAAATTTTACAATCCCTTTGTATATTCTATTGAAAAATCAGATAGCTCCTAGATTTACCAAAGAATCCATGAATGAAATCAAATAAATAGGAGATTAGTTTTTAGATGAATAATTTTCTTATATTAGGATACATGGATATGAGGGAGCCAGGGATGATTTTAAGAATGGAAATTTATTTTAAAATGTAGAAACCTTGGCGAATCTTAATAATCCTTCATATGCCAACTATAAATGTTTGGCGATATTTTTGTAAAAAAATTCAAATTTCTAAGGATTTTATATAGTTTTTATAAAATTTTGGCGATTTTTAAGGTAAAATAATTTTATCCTATAGAATTTGGGCGAATCATTTTTAAAATAGCGAATCTCATTTTTGGAAAAACCATGGAAAATTAGCCCATGAGCGAAATTTAGCCCCTAAAATCATCCATGGAGGGAGCTCCTCATATTTTACCAAGATATGTCCCAGATAGGCTTGTACTTAGAGAAATAACATATCAACCAATGGTCATGGGTATTGTTGCTTCTTTATCTAAAAATATGATCTAGATTTATGAGCGGGATGAAATAAATAATAGAATGAATACAATAACACAGAGATACGGAGAACAACAATAGATATCCATTGAACAATAACTTCTATTGAATAAATAAAATAGGCTGAAACTGTAAAAATGCATAACTGAAAACAACTTGCTCGAATGGTGGTAGCTATCTATGAGAAGAGATGTGGTTGCTACGTGCATCCGTCTAAGAAGAATGATTACAATGAGGCTCCAAAGGCCTTTTTAAAATTACTCACAAATTCCAAAACCCTAGACATCCAAAAACCTAACCCTAGGATATGAAACGCCAAAAGTTATGTGGGTCTCGATGTGTAAGTTGGTACCTAAAATTCCCGGGGTCATAACTTTTGCATACAACCTATGTTTTAGGTGTGTGATAGCCTGTTGGAAATTTCTTTTCGAGATCTACACATTATGCCATCAAAATATGACTCTGTCTATAGTTTGACTATGGCAATCCAAAAAACATTGTTTAGGGCCCCAAAACGGCCCTGAGAGTACAAAAAGATGTACTAACATGAAAACTTCAAAAATAATCCAGTTGGATTAGGTGGGCAGCCACCAATCTCCACTTCAAAGTTGTGTAGGGATTTATAGATCCTCAGAAGTGCAAAAGCCACAATTACAAAGAATTACAGAAGAACATGCTAAACTAAAAACTATCAAGAGTGTTGATTAAGGTTGGTTGTCATTGATGTCAAGCCTTGAAGAAAGTTCTGTAGCACAAAGGTTGAGTAATGGACCCAAGATTGTTTGATGTAAAGATGACTCATTATAGTCTTGTCATGGTTGATAATAAGTAGAAATGGATGAACTCTAAAGTGGTCCCCTTATGGTGAAAGCCCTCACGGGAAGATGCTTTGCGGATTGAGTTATCCTAGAAGTACGGTTAGAGAACCCATGCTTATTTGTGGAATAATGAGATGAACACTAGTGAATTTTTCAGTGAAACTATCCTATATGGATAGTACTTGACATTCCATTTTCGGTGGTATGTGAAACTTCACATAACTCCTCACGGTTAGAGATTTATGGCCATGAGAAGTTGGAGAACCCAGGTTTGGGTAATGGACCCAAGTTTGTTTGATGGATAACGATATGAGTTTTGATATATTTTCAGGTAATACTATTCTATATGGATATTAAATTTCATTCCATTTTTTGTGGTATTTGGAATGTCACATAACTTCTCACGGTTTGAGAGTTATGGCCTTATGAAGTTGGAGGACCCTCGTATGTCATCTAGAAGCCCCAAAAGGTCAAAGTAGTCAAAGTGGTTTAAGAGATTTTAAAAGGTAAATGATAAAGTGAAGTGATGAGTGTACTATAATTGAAAGTGAATACAAAATAAATTAATTCAATAATAAATTTAATGGAGAAATTAGAAGTGGGTTAACCCTAAAATAAGGAAAATGGGCAAAGTGACCTAGAAAATGTTTATAAGGAAGCTACTTGGAGAGTATAAATAAGAGGCAAGGCTTTCTCATTTAAGACACACTTGAGAATATTGAATACCTATAGGTGTCTGAGGTAACCAAAGGATATCTAAGTCAAGTTTTTGAGGAAAGTGAAGAAAAGAAAGCCGGAATTCAAGGAAGAATAAATTCTTTTGATGATGCTTTCTAAGGTATGTTTTTTTCAGGTCATCTCACCATTTTCACAATAACTTTTTTTCTAGAATGATTCTGACCATGAAATTGTTATTCCATTCAAGGAAACATATCCAAGTATCTATGGTAAAACATTCATCTTGTGGATCGTTGTATTTTTGGAGTTATACCTCATGGAAAATATGGTTTGTGGCTAATCCTGAAACTAGTCAAAAACAAGTGTTTCGGGTAAAAACGTCATAAATTCTTCATAACAGATCCAAATTTAGTAAGACCAAATGTGTTGGTTATAGTACATTATGTAGTATGATTTTTAATATTTTTATATCAATTCAATAAATATTCCATGTGGGGCACGCTCTACAAGGTCGCTCTCTAAAATAAGCCAGAATTCAGCAAGGTGTGCCATTTTTTCCATAAATCCTTTTCTGAGAGGTTCCAAGTAGTGACACCTGGAGGAATTTCATAAAACACACTAAATAATATTGTATATAAGTTTCAGATATTTATTCATTACAAGTACAAAGTTATGATTATTTCAATTTAGGGTTGTTGACTAATCCAAAACTAGTCTTGTGAGACTAAAGAAACGTTTGATGAAAATGCTAGTCCCTTGTTGTTAAATTTAAGGAAGGTTTGTAGGTATGTGATCATATACACTAGGTCTATTATAGAGATACAAATCATATTTGGATGATGAAATTGATGAGGGCTTTTGGTTGAGGTACAAGTTGGGTATATGGTTGAGACAAGTAGTTGATGAGTTGGCACATAGATGAGGTGTATAGTTGATGATGTTGGTACATATTGATGAGTCATAGTTGATGAGTAGTTGGCACATGATGAGTAATGCACTTGTTTATGGTACAGGTTGATTATAGATTTTTTGGTATAGGTTGGTTCATGGTTGATGCACTTGTTTATGGTACAGGTTGATTATAGATTTTTTGGTACAGGTTGGTTCATGGTTGATGCACTTGTTTATGGTACAGGTTGGTGCATGGTTGATGCACTTGTTTATGGTACAAGTTGATTACAAGTTGAGGTACAAGTTGATGCACGGTTGATGCATGGTTCAAGTTTATTGGTACAGGTTTACAGTGGGATATCTCATAGTGATAGTGTGACAGTGGTTCCATCATTCTACTTCTACTTCGGGGAGGTTGGATGAGGCAAGGAAAGGTGGTTGTAGCCACCTTCCGGTTGTAGCNTTTGGCTTATGGATAGAGTGATGAATTTTTTATGGTTATATCGGTGTATGTCTTTGGTATATGGTTGAGGTATATGTTGGGTACATGGTTGAGACAAGTAGTTGATGATTTGGCACATACATGAGGTGTATAGTTGATGAGTTGGCACATACATGAGGTGTATAGTTGATGATGTTGGTACATCTTGATGAGTCAATGTTGATGCATGGTACATGTTGGTTCATGGTATTGGTACAGGTTGTTTGGTGCAGGTTGATTGGTACAGGTTGTTACAGGTTATTGGCACAGGTTGACAGTGGTAGTGGTTGATTCAGTGACAGTGATAGGTTTTATACATTTGGCATTTATATTTCAGGGTGGTTGGAAGGGGAAAGGATAGGTGGTTGTAGCCACCTTCCGGTTGTAGCTGGAGAACTTAGGGGGTTGTAGCCTCCTTCTGGTTGTAACCATAGAATTGGGAAGTTAGAGCTTCCCTCGGGTTGTAGCCTAAGAAACTAGGGGGTTGGAGCCTCCTTCTAGTTGCAGCTAGAAAACAAAGGAAGTTGTTGCTTCCAATGAATGTAATTCTTCAAGACATATAAGAAAAACCATTATGTGGTTTTCTCCCACTTTGGGTTTCCACGTAAAAACATTGGTGTATTGTGTATGTGTATGATTTCTCATTTTTTCATTGTTTATTTACTCTGCAATTATTGGATGATAATGCTACACTGATATAACACTTGGATTCTATGGTTAAAAAGGATTAAATTTATTTATTATTGATTCACCCCCCTCTCGGTAATCCAACAATTGGTATCAGAGTCGGTTCCTTCAGGAAACAGTTTAACTACTGGAAGGAGATCATGGATTATTCTAAGAATGAAGTACCAATGTTTAATGGTCAAAATGGTTTTAAGTATGAGATGTGGAGTAGAAGGAAAGAAGTATTTTTATAGGCACAAGACATTATATTTTTCTATCAGTTGTTACAAGATATGATAGTTCAAAAAGGGCAAAGACTACAACTAAGAAGGAATCGAAGAAGAATAACAAAATAGCAATGGATTTCATCTGGGAAGGATTACCTAATCCGGTAAGAGAAAAGGTTGGTAAATTTTCATCAACCAAAGAACTTTGGGATAAGTTACATGACATATATTCTTCACCCATCGCAGATTCAAAAAATTCCAAAGAAGATGCATATACATATCAAGAAGAATTATGTTCACCATGTCAAACAGATTCATAAGATGAAGAGTAAATAATCACCAGAGAATTGATTAGTGCTTTAGATGAACTAAGAGAAGAAAACAAGTGACTCAAGAAAGAATTGATGAAACAAAAGGAAAGTGTTCAGATTTTTTAAGAATCCCAACAGGTCATCGATAACTTAAGAACTCAGCTAAAATAAGCCATAAAGATCGAAGAAAATCTTGAATATCAAAAGCAGTATTTGGAAGCCAACATAGAAGCACAGAAGGAAGAAGCAGAAATGAGAGAGAATATATTGACAACTCATCTTAAGGAAATAACTAACGATCTAAACCATCTTGAGGTAGAGTTTGGTAAAGAAGAGAAAGGACTTGAAGAAGAAATAATCACATTAAAAATTAAGCTTGAAGAAGCGAAAATAACCGAAGAAGTCATGAAGTCTCGGATAATGAAGAAAGAAGAAGAGGTTGAGAAGCTTGAAGAAGAAGTTTTCACATTGAGAAGTAAAATCGACAAGCTCAACAAGAACATTGAAGAGGCAGAAGCATCCACATTAGTTATAGAGAATGAAGAGAAGCACTCTAGGTTGCTAGAAAAGAAGAATGAAGAAAATAGAAAGAGTTATGCATAGGTACTCAAAAGAAGTAATCATGGTCAGCCAAAATCTAAGAAAACTATTGAAGATACATCTTCAAGAAGACCCTTCATGTTCAAGACACAAAGAAACTTCAATCATGATCATGATCAGTCAAGGCAAAAATTTAGAAGGACTACGCCACAAAGAAGATCATTCACTCCCAGGTATGAAAATTTATTTTTTGGCCATTGTTTTTATTTTACTAACTTTGGACATAAGGTTGCAGATTGCAGGGATTATAAAAGAAATTTTTAAGCAATAAATGCCTATG
>JASDQU010373107.1:107056-136964 GCA_032191745.1 Picea mariana
CCTCGGGTGACACTTCATCTGCATCGCAGGTGTTATCGAAAGGGTTGGTAGTTAGGGTTTTGTTGGTGCGTTGTTGAAGCATTGAAACCTGGGTCTGCCCCTGTGCCAACAAATGGTAAAAATCATTACACACATCAATGGAATCTCAATTCAGTTTGATCATTTCAATCTTAAGAAAGAAAATTAAGTCAAGGGTTTTGACCCTAGTCAATTATTTATGAAACACATGACATCTGTAGGGTATAGTGTATCATTTGCTAATATATTCTCGTTTGGAGAAGAAGAGGGTGATATCCAAAACCCCCAAGTGTTACTTAATGAGAAAATACAAGAGGATATCAAAACTATTATCAGTACAACCGATCAACATAGACAACATGAACGAGAGAAGTTTGGAATCTCCTAATGTTTCTAAAAAAAATGGCCTACCTAAAGGAGAACCCCAATCTGTAGTTCAAGAGCAAATGAATTCCTCAATGGAAAATTCCTCGATGGAGGTGAACAAAATCCTCCTAAGGGAAATCTAGAAATACCACACAAACTCTCAATCACTAGCAAGAGGAAAAGAGGAACAAATAAAGAGGGAGAAAGTGAGGGAATACATGAAGATGAATTTGTTCTGGAAGACATGGAGCTCAATGTAAATATTGAAGATATTGATTTTTCATATGAAGAACAAAGGATACAAGAGCACATAGAAATTGCAACTGAATTATCCACCTAAGAGCCAATCATATTTGAAGAGGAATCTCTGACCCTACACAATGCCACATTTGAAAAAAAATTGAGAAAATTGGTTATTGAGAAAATCAATGCAAAAAATAAGAATATTCAAGAAAATGGAACTCATAACTCAAATTTAATGGAGTCCCACCCTAAAAAATTGTAGAAATTCATGAATCCACAAGAGAAGCCCTAAAAATGTCCATTGTAGATATAGAGGGAAAAAATTCCATTTTAAAGGATATAATTAAAGAATTAGAAAATGCTTTAATGCCCCCATTGTTGAGGAAAAGGTATTGAAAACCTTACTCAATCATTTTCAGATCTTGTCGGGCTAAGACAAGATAGTTGGGAATGTTACCCGGGGTTTATAGCCTAAAAATAAAACAATTGCTTAATCCACGAGTATTAATTACAGAGGGCCAAGGCAGGTTTTTATGTATTGTATATGTCGATGTAAAAGATGTAAAATTTAAACAAAGTTACATGAATGTGTACAAAAAATATACAATTGTATATATGGAGATCAAAACAAAAAATGAACCAAGTCATTAAAACATATGTGTGAGACTTGAAACAACGATCATATTTTCATTATGAGATACAAAACTGAGTTCTCTCTACAAATCCTTGTGAGGGTTGGGACCAAAATCAAATCTAGAAGCCTTCAATGGGCACCATACAAAAAGACTCCGACAATCAAGAAGAAAACCAAAGCTAAAGATCTGGATCATCCTGCTACATAATGATGTCACTTGACTCTGCAAGATATTCTTTATCGTTCATGAAACTCAATTCATGGACAAACAAAAATACATAGACTATCAAAGATAAATCATACACCTTTAAAACAAGATGCTGAAATATGTGATTCGGTTTTTGAATCCTGCTGCCTTCAATAAGACCCTGCTTTCATCAAGAGGAATAAGCTTTCTAGTAAAATCAGAATGAATGGAAGTTTAAAGTATCTCACTAGTATAGGGAAAACCTTATGGTTGTAGTTCTCTTACTCTTCTCTCCACCCTTTGTCTCTTCATTTGATTGAGCTTTTATGCTTTCTCAATAAGTTATGGTAGTTGAACTACCTTTCTTTAGTTAAGTCAAATTAACTTAACTAATTAGTTTGAGACAAATTAATAATAATAATATATAGATAAGGGTCTTAAATAATAACTAAATAGGTGGGATCCCTTGTGACTCCCATTTATTTCCTTTTATAAAAACAAATATCCAAATCATTTAATTCAAAGCATCTCCTTGTAACTCCCGCTATATATATATATATATACTCAATAATAAATGTCAGTTGAATGTAATATAATCATGTCCCCCAAAAAAATAGCATCATATCCAAGTTGTCCAATCAAAATGCTCAAATAAATGATGTTGTCCAAAACAATGTCAAATTTATGCTTGTTGTTCGAAACTTTATCAAAAATAAAAATACTGTCTTAAAAAAAAAAAACTTCCATTATCAAAAACCATATTTACTATGTGAGGCATTGGGCCTCTTTTCACTGTTGTCTCCTTTAGATTTCTCTGTGGTAGCCTTTGACTGGTTATAACCCTGAGGCTAAATGACACTAATAACATGAAAACAATCAGCCTTAAGATGAAGGTGAGAGGAGATGGATTTAGCAAAGTCCTTGGATGAGCTAGAGTGAGTGGATATTTATTTTCCCTTGTCTTGCATGGGCTTGGGGACATCTGTTTTTAATCTTTTACTGACATGTGATGACTGCACAGGTGAGAGGGTAGGATCAGCTTGGACAATTTGTTTTTTTGGTGGTGGTGGGGGGGGGCAATGGAAATGATGTAGTGGGATAACCGTGGTGGTGAAGAACATGATGGTGGAAAATCTCATGCCAACCATCATTGGCAGGTGGTTCAGGTCATATCGACACATGAGGAGAGACTGAAATGCAAGGAATATTTTGATGTTCTTGGAAAGGGGGTCTTTATGATCGGGGATGGAAGATTCCTTGATCTACTAAGTTAAAGAAACCAACTTGAAAAAGGTGGTTCAACTCTTGGGGGTTGGCATTGAAATGTATAGAGAATCGAGGTCTTCTATGACCTCTCTGCCAGTTCCCCCTACCTCTGTTACCTCTACCATTACTGCCCCTGCTGAAAAATCTCATTCTGTAGTAATATTCAATGAGTCATGAAAAATTCTTAATAATCCATACATGAAACTCCACTTAAATAAAATCAAGAGTTGGCTCTATTATTTACTACAAGACACATGCAATTCATCCATAAAACTTTCATCAATTAATTTCCATACGAACATGGGTTGATAGGGTTATTGGGAGTATGGGGGGTTTATATTGTGCATAAAATGATATAGGGGGTTGGCATTGAAATGTATAGAGAATCGAGGTCTTCTATGACCTCTCTGCCAGTTCCCCCTACCTCTGTTACCTCTNAGGGGGAGGAATAAATGGATACTGTTCTAGAAATAATAAAAAAAATCAAATTGTGTATATAACCAGCTACCAAAACAACAATCCTCCATATCTATTTCTTATATTTTCAAACATTTTTTTCCTAAAAAAAGTGTAATAGTAGAACATGGAGTGTAAACGTGTAAGTGGGATAATTAGGGGGGTGTAGTGTGCGTAAAAGGGTATAATGGAAGGGAATTCAATGGTTACAGTTCTATCATTATCCATACCAAACAATTCCATCTTCAAAATCAATTAAAATTCCAAACCCTTTACTGTTTCAAAATTGAATTTCAACACTCTGTTTCCAAAATACCAAAACTGGTGTTTCACTTCATGGCTATTCATTTTTCATTTAGAAATTGCATTGCATAGGAGGCATTTCATAATTTATTTCCCAACAAACATTCAATAGTGATAAAACAACTCGCACACAATAGAGTCAAGGAGACATAGTATTCCAATATTTACAACCAATTGTCAAAGAATGGACAGACTAAGGTCCACAACATTACCATCGGTACTTTTTTAACCACTACAAATTTTCACAAAGTGGACTCAAAAGGGATCCCTATGTATGAAACAATTCCAAACTAAGATTTCAAATAAAGTAGCCTCCAAAATTCTTTTTTATTCTGGTTCGCAAAAAATCATTCAACGCATATATATTTCATCCACATAGATACTCTTTTCACATAAAAATTGAACACCTCGAGCATGCTAACACAACAGGTTGTGTAAATTAAACAATGTTTTTACCACACTGTCATCACCTCAATACGACAGACTGTATTTTTAAAAAAATAAGTGGGCTTATCATTATTTCTAACATTGCACAGTAAACAATCAACAAAACCCATGACTAAAAGAGCACTAACAATGCCTTTTTTTTTTAATGTTGGGTTGGCCACCTTTGCACCGTTGGTCAAATACAGGGTTCGATATACCAATAAAAAAGAGTGATGAGGTATGGGAGGACGAGAAAACCAACAGTTTGAGGGTTTGTCCAAAGGAATGCCTTCAACGGTCTCGTTACCACCATTAGTTTCATCAACAGTCTCAGTCACAGAGCTTATATAAGAGTGTGTGAATGATAGACATATGATTAAAAAACAGGCAAAGTCTAAAAATAACCCAAAGACCATGAACAATGTCACCATTTTTATCAGACAGAGAGGAACCACCAAAGAAAACCAGAGACTAGAGAGGCCCAAAAAACTCCCACACAATATTTTTTCCACAGGTAAAGCAACAGAGAAACTATAGTTTTATCAACAACAAGAGACACCCACACCACATTTAACTATGAAAAACTTACATATAAATGCCACAGAGACCAACTTCATCCATAATCCATACACAGTCGAAAAACCCATATATCGTAACTTTGGAAATGCACAAACAATAAGAAAATGCAAGAGCCAACTTTTGACTTAATTAAAGGGCAGAGTAAAAATCCATGGATGGAGCAACAAGAACCACCATACCTGGTGTTAGCAACAATTCTTGTCTTGGACGTAAGAGTATCCAGGTATGTAGGCTACACGACAAGCGCCCAAGCGTAGCATAGAAAAATATCGTTTCTGGTTACCAATCAAGTGAGCGGGCAAAGTTATGTTGTTAACGGCCAAGATCCATCTATAGAGTAGATCAACGATCGGCAGGCAATCGTGGTTAGCAAAGTTATGCCAGGATTAGCACAATGGGTGGCACTTATATATCACCAAAAATATCTCATCCGTCCATCCCGGAGGAGTACATGGCACACGATCGAGCTCCATCGCCACTTCGCCCTTCGTGACTTTGAAGAACGAGGACCAGCCTCCTCCCAACTACGAAACGCGAAATGTCGAAAGTGCCTTTGGATATAGGCACAGGGTCACAACCCGTGGTCACTTGGGGGCAATAGAAAGAATTACGCAAAGGACCAAAGTGTTGGGTTTAGCTGCAGAAGGGATCACCGTGTTCTCTAGGGACCAGTTCAGCTTGACCTCGATCTTGGTCCTCGCTAAAAATGAATGAAGGTGGATGGAGGTAGTTGAAACCTTGGATCACTCATTAAATGTGAGGCATGAAGGTTCTGGCAGGTGGTCTATCTAAGACCGTCCGGTGTGCAGATTGATCTGAAAAGCCCATGTCGATCTGATGTCTCGTCCGACCAAAGAACCTGCACACGATAGGTTGAACTTTAATGTTTCAGCTACCTCCCCTGCAAAGGCCATGCAAAGTTAGGGTGACGTCTGACGATGGATTTTGTTTCGAATTTGACTGAAGGGACGCCATGCCTTGGAGGTTCGAGCACGCCTCTGCTGGATGAATTTTTCTGAGTATATGTACTCAGTTTTTTATTTTTTTTAAGGTATCGATGGTTGAGCCAGGCTCCCGATTGTAAAGTTTTGATGAAGCACTGGTTGCTCTGGTTATGTATTGGCACCTGAGACTTCTTGGCTTATGAATGTCAGCCTCTTTCCATCTCTCTGTGTACACTGTGTTAGAACAACTTGAAATTGGAGGATCCAATCGAGTTGTGATTGTTATAGGATGATGTATGTTGGATCATTGTAATATTTGTATCATTTCTAAATCAGTTCTTGTATTTTCTCAACGCTGAATGATTTGGAATTGGAAGATCCAGTCAAGTCACCTTTCAGTTCCCCGAAACTCTGAACCAAGAGGATCTTTTATTCTGAGTTTTTCCTCCTCAAGCTGTTGAAAGGCCTGATGCCCAAAGAAGTCTTGTTCACTCATCTCACTAAGTCTTTCATCTGCTCATTTTATAATCAACTCACTGACTGAAGTTAGATCAAGACCTCCTTTGTTTTTCTACATACCAAGCCTGGTTTTTTGAGTTAGAGAGATATCTTCTTGATTCTCTATCCATTCGATCACCCCTTTAAAACAAATCGTGACATAAAACTGATGGGCGTCGGGCTCTGCTCCTGCTGCAATCTAGGAGTGACTTCCAACGCCAACATTTCTGGCACCGCTGCCAGGGATGAAGTTGAAAATTTTCCCCGAGATTGAACAACATTGAGCCTCTGATTCTAAAGGTGCATTAGGCATCAGATCCTTTGAAGATTGCTACTGTGCACTTGGCGACTCCATTGTGATGACTCCACTGGAGCGAACTCACTGTTTTAGTTGTGGCTTCCAGAGCCAGACATATGCAGTCCCATCCACAGCTGCCTCTAGCTACACCTGTAGCTGACCCGGAGGTGATTTTCAGAAAAGGAAAGGCCTCTGAAGGAGAAACTTCCACCGCCGAACCAGGTAATCCGCCATCTCCTTCTGTAGAAACTCCATTTTCTTCTCCTTAGTTTCCTAGCAGACCTTTTTATGAAGTTTCTCATTTCCTGATTTCGAGAGTGTTCCTGCTAAGTTTTCCCCTCCCAGTCTGGGATTGGAGGGAGAAATCCTTGTCACACACCTTTCCCCTGAAGCTCTACCTTGGCGTGGACCTAGGACCACAACAGACTTCCCCACTCCTAGATTTTCCACTCCTCCTCTTGTTACTATTGTCACTTCTGCACAGAGAGGAGCATCTACTAACTCAAGCCTGTTAGCCTTCTCCCTAAATCCCTCATTGTTTCCTGGAAGCTCATTCCCAGTATCCCCTTTTCAAACCCCTTCCCCTCTGAGTTCCCCTCCACCTAATATCCCTATGGTAGGAGAAAATCCCCCTATGACCAGAATGGAGGCTATTATAACCGCTAGGTATGCTCCCCTTGTGTTACCTCAACATCTCAATTCCCTCCCAACAGATGGTTACCTCAAGCAGCTACCCAAGTTTACAGGCGAGGGGGACATAACTGCATAAGAACACCTTGAAGCCTTCTACAGTTTTACAGATGGTCATGTTATCATGCATGCAGATGTATGGATGAGGATTTTCGTCCATAGCCTTGAAGGTGAGGCTAGAAAATGGTTTAGGGCCTTGCCTCCTGGATCTATTAATGGGATTGAGGCTCTGGATAATGCCTTTTTGAGACAGTGGGGAGAGAAAAAGGACTTCATGTATTACATGATAGAGTTTGGATCTTTGAAGAGAAGGGAAGGAGAGTCTGTTTCTGACTTCTCCAAAATATTTGCAAAATGTACAATAAAATCCCCGCTGAGATTAAACCCTCAGAAGCCTCTGTGAAGATCACTTATGCTAGTGCTTTTGATCTCGATTTCTACCTTCTGTTGAGGGAAAGGAGAGCAGCCACTTTGGCCCACATACAGGACGCGGTCGTAGAAGTAGAGTCTAATATATTGGTTGTTGACCGACTCAGGAGTAAGGCTGACAAAGACATACCTAGGAAGAGACCTGAAGCCTCCTCATCCTATTCTTATCCCCTTCCTCCTCAAATGAATGAGGTAATTAAAGTGCTGAAATCTCTCTCAGCTAGGATGGAGAAGTGGGAGTTAGAGGGGAAGCCCACGTTCAAAACCCCCCAGAATACTGATAGCCGAGGTTTCAGGAGGCCTGGTAACAATATGGCACAGACTTTGCCAAAGGAACAAAAAAGCAGAGACAGGGATGACGAGAGGATTCAGACCCCTCTCCAAAATAGCCTAGTTTCTCATGAAGAAGGGGAGGAAGTGGATGAACTCGACCCTGAGATCCACTGCATCGAGGAAACTTCCCTGTTTCCCCATTTGACTCAATCTGCATATGAAGAATCCCTTATCAACACTCAAATCAACGAGTTGAGTAAAGGGGAAAAGGCCAGCAACACTCCTAATAGATACAATCTCAGGTCAAAAAAGAAAGAAGGGAATTTTGATAGCCAGGATCAACCCCTCATAGCGGAAAGGCCCACTAAAGCTGCAGCAACCACTACTAAAGAAAAGAAAACTCAAAATTCTTTGCCAGTAGCCAAGGAACCTGTCTCCGAGGTAAGGGAAGCTCCTAAGTCCCTCTCCTCCTTTAGTTTTGAGCATGAGATTCAGAAGATTAGAATTCCTGTACCCCTATCCGAACTAGTGAAAAATGAAGATTTCAAAAGGTCCCTCTCCAAACTGCTACAATCTGACCCCCCCCAGCCTTCTACGGACTCAATAAACCTCCAAGATGAAAAGCCAGTAGTTGTACTAGGTCCCATGGTAGAAGATAGAGATGATTCATCCCCTCCATTCTACACATCCCTGAACATACATGATAAAGTGCTGCATAACTACCTCATGGATTCAGGGGCTTCCCATAACCTTATGCCCAAAATAGTCATGGAAGAATTGGAACTGGAAGTGACAAAGGCTTATCATGATCTGTACTCTTTTGATTCAAGGAGGGTGCAATGCCTTGGAGTCATCAAAGACTTGGCGGTCTCTCTTTTTCAGCTACCAATGAAGAGTGTGGTCATGGACATTGTAGTGGCCGACGTTCCTCCCAAGTTTGGCATGTTGTTGTCAAGATCTTGGATTAAAAAGCTTGGAGGAACATTACAGATGGATCTCACATATGCTACTATTCTAGTCTTTGGAGGGGAACATAGGAGGTTGTACAGAGAAGCCCAACTAGCCTATATTTCCAGTGATGAAGCAAACCCCACCAATCATCCCATCTTTGCACTGTACACTGATTTGGGGTCTAGTTTATTGTATATCACAGATGCTCCTGAAGCCCCTTTCCAAATCAGAAAACAACCCTTATTTGATCACAGGACACCTCCTCCAAACACCTCCATTTGGAAAATGTTTTTCGACGGAGCTTCTTCTAGCGAAGGCACTGGCGCTAGAGTGGTTTTCATGTCACCTTCTCAAGAGACTATATCCCTGTCATACAAGCTGGAATTTGAAACCACCAACAATGTGGCAGAGTATGAAGCTCTGGTTCTGGGTTTAAGAGACGCAAAGGAGATGGGGATAGAGGAGATAGCAGTGTTTGGAGATGCTAAGGTAATTATTCAGCAAGTTAGAAATGCTTATCAAGCCAAGCATCCTCTGCTCAGGAGCTACAGGAATGAGGTGTGGGACTCAATCGAAAATTTATTTTCAGCTTTCAACATCTCTTTTATTCCAAGGGAGAAAAATGCTTTGGCTGATTCCTTATCCATTTCAGTGAGTCTGTTCAGAATCCCTCTGTCGCCTAAGAAAAAATACGATGTTGAGATAAAATATAGGTCATCTGTACTGGACAATGTATGACACTGGAAGGTATTTGAAGACGATCTTGAAATAAATAATTTTCTGTAGGCTATCAACGCATTTTATGAGTTTCACATTGACCAGGACCCGGACCTTGAAGGTCACCCCTGCCCTGAGGTATTTTCAAATAAAATTGCTAATCACCAGATTATTCAGCTGCCTAGCAATCACATTTCGAGGGGACTAGTCCCTTTAGAAAGATTGTTTTATGGGAATGATGTGGCAGTAAAGGGTAGGGTTTTAGATGAATATGATGACACTACTGAGTGCAACATTGACACATAGGAGGAGCCTAAGTTTATCAAGTTGTCGAGCAGTTTGACCATAGAACAAAGGGCTGAATATACCGAGTTATTAAGAGAATTTGCTGATGTGTTTGCATGGACCTATGAAGACCTCAAGACATATGACACATCTGTCATTGAACACAAGATCCCACTGAAGGAAGAGGCTAAACCATTTAGGAAAAATCTAAGACAGATAAACCCTATGTTGTTTCCTGTCATGGAAAAAGAAGTGAAGAAGTTGTTAGATGCCCAAATCATTGTCCCCTTGAGATATTCTGAATGGGTGGCCAATTTGGTCCCGGTAAGAAAGAAAAGTGGAGAAATCAGGCTTTGTGTTGATTTCAGGAACCTGAACAGGAGCTCAAAGAAAGACAATTATCCCCTGCCTAACATGGAACACATATTGCAGAGGGTGAATGGTGTATCTAGGATATCCATGATCGATTGTTTTTCTGGTTATAAACAGATATCAGTCATGCCCGAGGACAGAGAAAAAATTACCTTCACCACTCCTCGGGGCACATTCATGTATGCCAAAATGCCCTTTGGATTGATGAATGCAAGAGAAACATTTCAGTGGGCCATGGATATAGCCTTCATTGGGGAAAAAGATCAGTTTGTGGTGATCTATCTAGACGACATCACAGTCTTCTCTAGGTTTGACAAAGAGCAATGTTGTCATATGAGAAAAGTGTTCTTGAAGTGTCGGAGGTTCGGCCTATCCTTAAACCCCCAAAAATATTTGTTTGCTATGAAGGAGGGGAAATTGTTAGGTCATATAGTATCAATAGAAAAAGTGAGGATTGATCCCAGCAGGGTAGAGGCAATTCAGACTCTGTCACTTCCCCGTTCTAGAAAGGAAGTTCAGGCCTTTTTAGGGAAGATTAACTTTCTAAGGAGGTTCATCTCAAATTTCGCTGAGATAGTGAAACACATCACAACCATGCTCAGGAAAGGAAAAGAAGGAAAATGGACTGCTGAACCCAGAGAATCTTTTATCCAAATAAAAAGGGCATTGGCTGAGGCACTTGTGCTGATCAGTCCTGATTATTCCAAAGACTTCCTAGTCTTTTCTTTCACTTCTTTTGATACAATAGCAGCAGTCTTACTGCAGAAAAATGAGGAAGGGCGAGAGCAACCCATTGCCTTCTTCAGTAAAGCATTAAGAGATGCTGAAATCAGGTATGAAATCATGGAGAAGCAGGCCTATGCCTTAGTGAAAGCTCTCAAATCTTTCAGGGTCTATGTCTTGCACTCAAAATTGACTGCATACGTTCCTTCAGCCTCTGCGAAGGACATCCTTATATAGCCTGACATAGATGGGAGAAGAGGTAAATGGATTACCAAAATCTTGGAGTTTGATCTGAAGATTAATCCCACCAAGTTGATAAAGGGGCAGGGTTTAGCCAAGCTGCTGGCTGAATCCAATTGCAAATCCTTGGGGATCAGCTTCATCAATGCTTGTTCAGAAAATCAGCAAGATGAATCGTCCAACAAAGGTTCTCAAGGTGACTTATCGCTAGTAGAATGCACCTGGTATAGAGATATCTTGTATTTTCTGCAAGAGTTGAAGCCTCCTAATGGAATGGGAAAGAGTAAGGCAAGAGCTTTAAAGCTCAAGGCAGTCAGATATTGCCTCATTGACCAAGCCTTGTACTGGAAAGACCCTCTAGGGGTATTTTTAAGGTGTTTGAGCCCACAGGAATCCCAGAAGGTTATATTTGAATTCCATAATGGCCTTTGTGGAGGACATTATTTTTGGAAGACCACAACTCACAAAATCCTCAGGGTTGGGTATTACTAGCCCACTTTATTCACCGATGTCTGCAGAGAAATTAGAGCTTGCGTTAAATGCCAAAAATTCTCAGGAAAGCAGCAGCTTAGACCACTACCATTGAAGCCTGTAGTAGCTTCAACACCTTTTCAACAATGGGGGCTGGACTTCATCGGAGAAATCCATCCTCCCTCAAGTGGCCAACACAAATGGATCCTGACTGCAACAGACTATTTCACCAAGTGGATAGAAGCTACCCCTACCAGAAGTGCATCACACAAAGTAATTATCAGCTTCCTGGAGGATATCATAGCCAGATTTGGCTGTCCCAACAGGATTGTCACTGATAATGCCGCTTCGTTCAAATCTGAGCCTCTGATTAAGTTCTGTGAGTAGTTCAAGATCTCGCTAATTCATTCCACCCACTATTATCCTCAAGAAAATGGACTGGTAGAATCTTCCAATAAAATCCTAATCAAGCTCATTAAAAGATTATTGGAAGACAATAAGAGGGCTTGGGATTCAAAGCTCAAATTTTCTCTATGGGCCGATCGAGTGACAAGGAAGAAATCCTTGGGCACCTCACATTTTCAGCTGGTCTACAGAATAGAGGCGGTTTTTCCCACTCAGCTCGCCTTACCTGTAGCAAAGTTCTTTCAAGATTATGAAGGATAGCTCGATCATATGGTCAGAAGGATTCATCAGATGGTGGAAGTACAATAGATTAGGGAACAGGTGATGGACACAGCTCATAGTCATCAACAGAAGGTCAAACAGGCTTTTGAAAGGAAGGTCAGGAAGAAGGAATTCGAGATCGGGGATTTGGTACTTAAGTGGGATGCACCCAGATAGGATAAGGGCAAACAAAACAAGTTCAATGCCCTCTGGATCGGGCCCTTCAAAATGTCTGATATTTTCTCAAATAACACGTACAGGTTGCAAGATTTGGAGAGTGAAGAGGTTTTTAACAGCCCAGTAAATGGGCATTTTCTGAAGAAATGTTTTGTTTGAGCCTTAGACGGCTCCTTTGTTTGTGAATATTGTCCTTTTGGTTCTTTGTTTATTTTTTATTATTTTTCAGCTTAGTAAATGACCCCATAGCCCAATAGCAAGGCACCGAAGCTGCAAAATGAGTTCTTAGAGCATCGCAAGGACGACTCTATCCCCCATGGAGCCTAATGTTAGCAACAATTCTTGTCTTGGGCGTAAGAGTATCCAGGTCTGCAGGCTGCACGACAAGCGCCCAAGCGTAACACAAAAAAATCTCGTTTCTTACCAATCAAGTGAGCGGGCAAAGTTATGTTGTCAACGGCCAAGATCCATCTATAGAGAAGATCAACGATCGGCGAGCAATCGTGGTTAGTAGAGTTGCACCAGGATTAGCGCAATGGGTGGCGCTTATATATCACCAAAAAGATCTCAGTCGTCCATCCCGGAGGAGTACGTGGCACACGATCGAGCTCTATCACCACTTCACCCTTCGTGACTTTGAAGAACGAGGACCAGCCTCCTCCCTGTTACGAGACGCGAAGTGCCAAAGGTGTCCAGGACCCATGCCCACAATCTTGCTGAGATGATTAGAATCATCCATCAGAGAGGGACACGTGGTGCACGATTAGGCTCTATCGCCTCCTCACCTTTCGTAACTTCAAAGCACAAGGACCAGCCTCCTCCTAGCCACGAGATGCAAATTGCCGAAGGCGTCTAGGACCTGGGCCCACAGTCTTGCTGATATGATCAGAACGTCCATCAGAGAGGGACACATGGTGCGTGATTAGGCTCTATCACCTCCTCTCCTTTCATAACTTCGAAGCACGAGGACCAGCCTCCTCGCAGCCACGAGACGTGAAGTGTCTAAGGCATCCGGGACCCAGGCCCACAGTCTCGCCGAAATGATCCAGGTTGCCCGTTCAAGGAGGGGTACATGGCGTGCGATTAGGCTATGTCACCACCTCACCTTTCGTAGCTTTGAAGCACAAGGAGTAGCCTCCTCCCATCCACGAAATGTGAAATACTGAAAGCGCCTTTGGAGATAGGCACAGGGTCACAACCCATGGTCACTTGGGGGCAATAGAAAGAATTACGCAAAGGACCGAAGTGTCGGGTTTAGCTGCAGAAGGGATCACTGCATTCTCTAGGGACCAGTTCAGCTTGACCTCGATCTTGGTCCTCGTTAAAAATGAATGAAGGTGGATGGAGGTAGTTGAAACCTCGGCTCACTCATTAAATCTGAGGCATGGAGGTTCTGGCAGGTGGTCTGCGCAAGACCATCCGGTGTGCAGATTGATCTGAAAATTCCATGTCGATCTGATGTCTCGTCCGACCAAAGAACCTGCACATGATAGGTTGAAATTTAATGTTTTAGCTACCTCCCCTGCAAAGGCCATGCAAAGTTAGGTTGACGTCTGACGAAGGATTTCCGTCTGAATTTAACTAAAGGGACGCCACGCCTTGGAGGTCCGAGCATGCCTCTGTTGGACGAATTTTTCTGAGTATATGTACTCAGTTTTTTATTTTTTTTAAGGTATCGATGGTTGAGCTAGGCTCCCAATTGTAAAGTTTTGATGAAACACTGGTTGCTCTGGTTATGTATTGGCACCTGAGACTTCTTGCCTTATGAATGTCAGCCTCTTTCCATCTATCTGTGTACACTGTGTTAGAACAGCTTGGAATTGGAGGATCCAATTGAGTTGTGACTATTATAGGATGATGTATGTTGGATCATTGTAATAGTTGTATCGTTTCTAACCAGTTCTTGTATTTTCTCAACGCTGAATGATTTGGAATTGGAAGACCCAGTCAAGTCACCTTTCAGTTCCTTGAAACTCTGAACCAAGAGGATCTTGTATTCTAAGTTTTTCCTCCTCAAGCTGCTGAAAGGCCTGATGCCCAAAGCAGTCTTGTTCACTCATCTCACTAAGTCTTCCATCTACTCGTTTTATAATAAACTCACTGACTGAAGTTAGATTAAGACCTCCTTTGTTTTTCTACATATCAAGCCCGGTTTTCTGAGTTAGAGCGATATCTTCTTGAGTCTCTATCCATTCGATCACCCATTTAAAACAAATTGTGACATAAAACTGATGGGTGTCGGGCTCTGCTCCTACTGCAATCCAGGAGTGACTTCCAACGCCAACACCTGGGTGTAAAATTTTCCAAGGCGATTTGACAAGGTCCAAACACTTCTTCTACGACTGAGAAAAATAAAGGCAACAAAAACCAACAAAATGACCAAATGCAAAATAACAAGGCTGGTGACCATCGAGGTAGGTTAGAGCGATGTCCATTTACTGCACGTCGTTTCTACACTTATTCCTTCAACCATAGCCAGTACGAGCTAGTCATACAACCATTCAACGCAAGTAGGATACGCCACCATTTACCTATATTTCAAACTTAACAAATGTGCCAAAATTTTAAAACCCCAATGTGACATATGTCAAATCTTGCTAGGGATACCATGTCCCAAACCTTTAAACTTCCATTTTAAACAATGCGCATAACCCTTGTAACATGAAATCAAAGTAATCACCATACCATATATTAGGTATAACTTTAAACATGGAGTATCTATATTCCATCAAACTAAATGAAACATATTAAAACTTGTGAGGGATAAAAAAAACATCATTTCTCCTTTAATCACATTGCTCATAAAATTTGTTGTTTTCCCATTTTGTTTTAAAGAATAGTTTCAAGACAATAAATTGTGGAACTCTTCTTGCAACCAATTCATAAGCATATAATATGTGAGTCATCCTCCATCATATTCACACACAGGGTCCTGCCTATTTAGTATTATTATTAATTATATATAAATAATTAGGCATTGCAACCACTTTGCATGCAGGTACCTATGTTGCGCTTTTGGGCTTTAACAAACTGGCGACTCCATAGGGTAATTTGTTTCCAACAGATTAAGAAATCAAAACATTCGGTTTCACGGATTAGTTGAAATGTATAAAAGGAATTAATGATAAGAATATTTATGCAACATTGGGAAAAATATGGTTTAAGGGTAATAATGAGACGGGATTTTGGGAATAACTCATGAAAAGTGGTACGTATGAGGGGGTTTGGTCTTGTATGCATAAAATTCGATCAATATGTAACATATAATACTTTTTAAATATTTTAAAGAGAAATTTTATGGTGTACCCTTTGAATCTCAGGATGCAAGGAAGAAAGGGAAAGAAAAAATAGGGAAGAAGGCAAAATGAATTATCCTACAATAGAGTTGAAATCAAAAAGAAATGTCTTAAAGGGGAACATATTGACAACTGTGTATGTCTTATTTTTATTGATAAAAAATACTTACATAAGGAAATTTTCATGACAAAATTGATCCAGACTTTACTTCTAATAAACAGAAAAATAAAACAACAAAAATTGAAGTATCAACAGAACAAATCAAAATAAAACAGAAAAATAAAAGATATATACAACAATTACTTCCATACAACATTTATCGATCAAGTTGGTTCCAAATAATGTTTCAAGTGGGAACCATTGGTACTATAAGAGAACAATCACTCTTCCAAATCCTTCAAAAGGTAAGAGTTTGCACCTAGGACAAAAGCAATTTTGAAAGGACCTAGCCACAATAACTTAGTATGTCTTCCTCTCTCGACATGAGCTGAGTCTCATAGTAATACTTTCTTGTCAATCTTAAATTCAAAATATTTTTATCATCTGTTAAAATATTTCTTCACAATTTGCTGCGTTATATTTATGTCCTCTAAGGCAAAATTCATTTGTTCTTCCAAGGCTAACAGCACATGTATCCTTTCGGGAACACTCGAAGAATTTAATTCTTCAATCTGTAGCATTAGCCGTAAGGAGGAAAGCTCCAGCTCAGTAGGAAGAATAGCCTCTTGAACATATGTGAGCTGGAATGGAGTACAACCTGTGCTTTCTTTGGTGGTAGTGAGATCTTCCCAGAGAGCGTAAGTGAGAAGTGTGTGCCACTGGCAAGGTTTATCCTCTATGGTACTTTTGATGATCCTAACCAGGTTTTTGTTAGTAGACTCAACTTGTCCATTTTCTTGGGGGTAATAGGCTAATGAAGTGAAATGTTTGACCCCTAAATTGACCATAAATTGAGTTAACTTTGCAGAAATGAAGGTTGGGCCATTATTCGTAATGATCTCTAGTGGAATACCAAATCTAGGAAATATATTAGTTTCTAGGAAAGAAATTACTTGCTCATCTTGTGCATGTGTAAGAGGGACAACTTCAATCCACTTAGAAAAGTAGTCTATAGCTGTAAAAAAAAAATATATCTTGCGGAAGATGAAGGATTAATAGAACCAATAAAGTCTAGGCCCCATTTAGAGAAAGGGAAATCCGAGAGGACAAGTTGTAAAGGCATAGCAAAAAGACGTTCTTTTCGAGTAAAGTTTTGGCATTTATCACAAGATCTTACGAATTTGTAGGAATCTCAAAATATGGAAGGCCAATAGTAGCCATTTCTTATAATTTAAAGGCAGTAGATTTAGCAGAAAAATGGCCATCAATGTGAATGACATAAACTGACGATCCATGAACTTTTTGTAACAATTTATGTGCTTCTTCATCATTCACACATCAAAGTAATAAACCTTCAACATACCTTCTAAACAAGAAGTCGGACAAAATGATATACTTGGAAGATTCAAGGCATAGTCTCCTTATCTGGTGAGGATCCAAGTTATCTAGGAATTTTTGATGCTACAAGTAATACACCAGATCTTTGTACCAAGGGTGTTCATCTATAGAAAGAGTTTGATTTTCAATATAGAACATAGCTAAAAGAGTATTATCTGGATCATCAATTTCTTCACTTGGTTCAGGGTGTTGGGATAAGTGAAGGGATAAGTCTTGTCCCTTGATCATTTTTGAAGTCATGATGGTTAAATCGTGCTCCTAAATTTTGGCAAGCCAATGTGCAAGTTTTCCTGAAAGATAATTTTGAGAGAGAAGAAACTTGATAGCAGGAAAAGGGACTCTTACCTGCATATGCTTGCCTAAAATAAAGTGGAGAAATTTTTCTATAGCCTTAACAAGAGAAAAATTATGTTTTTCAATATAAGAGTATTTGATTTCATCATCTAATAAACTATGGCTCATGTATGTTACATGTTTTTTGTTGTTTTGGTCATCATTCTATAAGAGGATAGCATAAATTGCTTCCACGGTGGCATTGGTATATATGATGAATTATTTCTCAAAATATGGTTTCACCAAAACCGGTGCAGAGTTGATTGATTTCTTAATCTTAAGGAAATATTTTTTGATGTCATTTGTCCAAGAAAAAGAAGGATCTTTCTTTAGAATATTATGTATTGGTTTAACCATGAAAACAAAATCTGGAACAAACCTACGAACGAAATTGATAATGCCCATAAAAGCTTGGATTTCTTTCTTGGAGGTGGGAGCAGGGAGATTTAGAATAACAAAAATCCTTTCAGGGTCAATGCTTATTCCTGAATCAGAAACAATATGACCAAGGAGTTTTCCTTTAGTGACACCAAAAATAGATTTGGAAGGATTTAAAGAAATACCAAATTTTCTGCAACACATGAGAACTTTTCTAAGATGACCAAAATGATCCAATTGGTTCTTTGAATAGACAATCAAGTCATTCAAATAAAATTGAATAATTTTACTGATCAGATCATAAAAATGTATCTGTATAGATCTTTGAAAAGTGGCACCTGCATTATATAAGACAAAGTCATACATTCATAAGAAAATGTGCCCCCACGAGTAGTAAATGTGGTTTTATATCTATCAATCCTTTTTACCTTGATAAGAAAAGTCATCAAGTAAGGACATAATTTGTGACCCTGCAACTTGTTGTAAAATCATTTCCATATTAGGGAGAGGAAAATGATCTTTGACACTCTCTATTTAATAAGCATAAATAAACGCATAATCTGATATGACCAGTTGTTTTTCGAATAGGGACCATATTTGAAACCCATTCAGAATACTTAACTAGAAATTTGATACCAGCCTTCAAACATTTTTCCAACTCTTTCCTAATAGTAGCTTCGAGTGTAGGATTAATAGGTCTTTGTTTTTTCCTAAATGGTCTTATCCCTTCCTTGATAGGAATGGAATGTTGTATGAGAGAAGGATCAAAACCATGAAGATCCTCGTATGACCATGCAAAAACATCTTGAAATTCATGAAATATTTCTGTGAATTTCGCCTTTTCTTCATCTGAACATTGGGCACCTAGTTTAACAATATTTGAGGATTAGGGTGTCCCAAGGTTCAAGGAAATGGTATCATCCACTTTCCTTTTCGACTCCTCTTCCTTATTTATCTCTTTGTTTCTTACATCACTCGACGAAAATTAACTTTCAAGAGGAGTCAGGACCTTAGGAAATTTATCATCTTCAACGGATATGATTTCCTTTGGCCTAAATGGTTCATTTTGTATGAAAGCACAAATGCATTCATCACTTGGGAATACCTGCCATGATTCCATGTTATCAAGGATATGATGAGGATATAAAGATTGAAATGTACAATCATATCTTTGGGGAAAAAGATTTCAGGTAGGGGATGCTACAAACACCGCTAACCTATCAACCAATGAATTGAGTTCCCGATTAACATGAATGATGTTAAATGATAATAGGTTTGAAATGAGCATCCAAAAAAATTGGGTATAACGTTTAAGAAACTTGTTTCTAAGTGAATATATTTTACGTACAAGGTTCACAACAAGATCAGAATCACCAAATATTGTAAGGTGGCCACAACCAAGGTTATATGCATTTTCGTTGCCTAACAATAACGCCTCAAACTTAGTAATGTTGTTTGTGCAGACAAATTCTAACCTATAAGAGAAATTGTGAATTTTACCTATAGGGGAGTATAGAATAATGTTGACTCCATTACCTTCATTTGAGAATGAGCCATCAAAATGTATGTGCCATATTCCATCGTCGAAATCAATTGGTTCAAGGATAGTGTCACCATCATCAACAAAGATAGAGTATACTCCCAAATATTACTCAAGATAGTTAATGTTAGGTTGGGGAACACTGTCTATGTATGGTGAAATTATTCCTTCCCTTAGGACTATAATGTTCTTCCTATTTCTAGGGACATACAGATGTGTTCTGTCAAGAGAAATATATCCACCCATTAAAACTTGTCAGTATATTCCTAAAATAATCGAATAATTTCTTACTGGGATATCAATTACTTGGATATTGAGGGTTGTTCTCATTTCAAGATGTGTGCACAAAACTAAGGTTACATATTTGATTTCACCTATAGTTGATTGTTGTAGACTACTATAAGAGAGCATGATTCTAGAGTTTTTATTATTGCATGATAAGCCAAGCTCTTCCATTATAATTTTTGACATTACACTTGGACCAGACCTGCCATCAATTAGGAAACAATGAGCTATTTTATCCATGATCTTTATAGAAATATAAAATGAGATTTTTTACAGGTTTCCTAAAGTTATTTACACCTATCTTATTTACAGTTGGATCCTCTTCTTTTGACTCTTCAAAAATATTGGCTATAGTAGAAATTTTACCTTCCATAAAATTCTTGAGATGTTTTTGTTTTTAAGGGATGACAACGATGTCTCATGCTCTCGTTCAAAGGATGTCGATAATCCTGTGTCATCCATTTATCAAAACTCTTGAATTTCCATGTCGACCATACCCTCAGTGTGTCTTAGAGTTACATGAAGTTGTAGTCCTACAGTGCACCCTGGTCCTACTTTCATTATGGGTAGGTAACCTTGAACCCAATAGTCAACATCTCCTCATTGGTAGCTGAATGGGGGTTTTCCCTTGTGTTCGACAACAAGAAATATATTCACACATTGGGATTCATGCATTTTATTGGATACCATTAGCCTTGTTGGTGGTTTCCTTGCCTTTGTCAACAATCTTCCTTATTGTATTTTATTCAGAGGGTCTCTTTTGTGCACTACTTTCATCTGGTGCATACGAGAGGTGCACAAGGTCATTGGTTCATGAACATCATCTTCGTCCGAGTTCCTCCAATTCATCAAGCTATTTCTTTGTACCTCATTCTGAATGATGAGAGATTCCTTAATGCTCTCCTTTCAGTGGATATCCTTCCATCGAATTCAACTCATCTATTCTGGAAATGAGGCCTAGAGTCCTATGAGTACCTAGAGGCTTGCAGTCATCAGTGGCAAGTTCTCTCACCATCAATAGTTGGGAAAACATCAATTTCTCTTGATTAATGGATTCTTCAAGTGTTCGACCTCAGCACCTTTATTCACACTTGTAAGAATGTACTCGGTTCCTTGATACCTACTTTCATTATCGATAGTTTGTCTCGCATTTGTTAACAATATACCTTAATGACTGGTAATCAAATGAAGTCTCATTGTGTTCGACCTCAACTCCTTTATTCACATGATGTAGAATTGCACATTTGGTGGATCGTGTAGAAGACTTGAAGACATTAATTTATAGTCACAACTTTCCTGAGGCCTAGAGTCCTATGAGTACCTAGAGGCTTGCAGTCATCAGTGGCAAGTTCTCTCACCATCAATAGTTGGGAAAACATCAATTTCTCTTGATTAATGGATTCTTCAAGTGTTCGACCTCAGCACCTTTATTCACACTTGTAAGAATGTACTCGGTTCCTTGATACCTACTTTCATTATCGATAGTTTGTCTCGCATTTGTTAACAATATACCTTAATGACTGGTAATCAAATGAAGTCTCATTGTGTTCGACCTCAACTCCTTTATTCACATGATGTAGAATTGCACATTTGGTGGATCGTGTAGAAGACTTGAAGACATTAATTTATAGTCACAACTTTCCTGAGTTGTTGATATCATTCATTGGACCAGTACCTATATGATTTCAGTGATCATGGGAGATCAGATTGTACTCCATTGTATACAGATATCTTCAGAATGATTTTGAGACTGATTTTCACTAGGCCTTGTCCGTGACTATGACAACCTTTGGAATGTATCTACTTTGTATTTCCTATTCATGGCCATGAACGGATGTTTGGTATATTCCCACATGGATCTACAGTGTAATTCAAATCAACAACCATGTGTACAAATTCATTATGAACTGTAATATTCTTATGATCAACTAGTTCGTCCAGCTGGGTCTCCATTACTCCACTTCTGGGAATTATAATGTATTTCAACCATCACAGATACTCCTTTGAACTCACACATTAGGGGGCATCTGTTATAGCAAGATATTCTTCACCCCATGCAACTTACTCAGAAGGCCTTTTCCATTTCCCTATGCAGACTTGAAGTCCCTTTTTGCAGTTCCTAGAGAAAAAAATAATATTTTTACACATATACGCGACCTAACAACTATACAACATGCGTATACATAGGTTGCACCATTACAACCCACGTATATCGGGTTTTGTGCCCAAAATTAAAAAATGGTGTTGGGTTTCCATGTCACGTCACATGATCCATGATCCTTGACCTTCCATATACTGGAAACTTTCTAACTCGTCCCTTCAGTTCCATTTGAAGGCTATAAATGAGCCATATCCAAGCTATGGAGAAGAAGAAGAATTCAACTTTTGAGAGAAAAGTTACTGTGGAAAAATTATTCAATTCATATTGAGTCTGCATCCCTTTGTCCTTTAAAGTCTGAACACATTGTTCATCCCCCAAGATCTTCCCTCTCTGATGGAGAACCTCATTGTCTCTCTTATATAAGATTGAATTTGGTGGAGGCTTCAAGTGGTGGAGGCCCAACTGGAAGGGACTTAGTTTCTTGGTTCCGAGGTGTGTCGACACAAAAAAATTTCATTCATACACTTACGTTGATCACATTTTAATAGAAATACTCTTTTCTCATCCAATTAATGTCTTGCAAATATTTGAATTTTTATTCCATGGGCATATTTGTTATGAATATTGATGGATTATGATATTATATGTTCTAACTTTATATATTATCACCATATGCTTGTGTATCTTGATTTTTGAGGACAAGTTGCAGGTATATATCTTTGAGTCAAGTGCTCAACAATGGACTTCATCGAACGTCTGAACAAGGTAGCCTCTTTATATTGTCTTGTTAGCATTTTTTTTTATATAGCATACTTGAGATTAGAGTTGATTTATGCAGTCATTTTTGTTTGTTGTGGTTTACCCCATGCCATAGAGTGATTTTCCTCGTAACACTATCCTTAGATAAAAAGGGGATTTCTTTCAATATTTTCTCAACCAATTCAACACTCCCTTACAATGGGAAACAAAGTGCTACAATTCTCCCTTATAGATAGTCAAAGAGTGATAGCACTCCCTGCATATGAACAGGGGAGCATTGATCTTCCAAAAGTTGCCAATATGACCAATTCCCATAGAAAACACTTTGTTTCGACTCTCAAATCATGGGACTTATTCTTCTAACATGATTTAGGGGTTTTATAAAGTGTTTTCATGGTGTCCTTCGCGATGAGACACTTACATGACGAGAATGAGACACTTACGACACTTGCAACAAAAGTGGGACACTTACGACACTTACGAAAATGAGAATGTGACATTATCGAAGTGAGGAATTTTGATGAGTAACAACTTGCCTCTCAAAGTGTGAAGTCAGAAAATGAAATCTGATGGTCGAACCACTTTGTAGATTCTTCGAAGCAAGGGTATGGAGTCGAGGAACCTGGTAGAAGCTGTTGATAACCATTAAACAATGTTAATATGTGTTCCATTCCTAAGGCAGGAATACTTATGATAAGACTATAAATGAATCAAAGTATGGCTGAAAATAAATACACTACGAATCCATGATGATATTGGCTAAGGGTATGGCCAGCAAAGATACAATGTGGATCCATACTTATATAACATGAACTGATTGTAGCCACATAAAATACACAGTGGAGCTACAGACCAATACAATGTGGATCTATGTGACAACATAAGTATTATCATTCTCAAATGACTTCCTTCGTACCCTGGGAAAAGCAGATGTCATAATGAATGCTCAACCTAGGGTGTTTGTCCCAATCCCAATGTGGTACAAATCTAGCCATGCGAATAGATGATTTGATGTCAAACATGGTAGAAACGACTTGATTACCGACCATTGAGGTAAATCGTTAACAAGTGCGAGGGAAATCACCAATGATGTAAATGACTCCCAAGTTACCCTAGTACAATCCAACGAATGCGAATAAATGAGATAAGGTCGAATATTCGTGGAGTCATCTGATCTGAGGTCAATGATGTAAAACTGTTGTTGGAAGAGAGGAGGCATGCCATTGAGGCATGCAGGTCCCAAGGTACTAACTGGTTTCTAAGTCTAATTCTTGGATGATGTGTTGAATTCGACAGGAAAAGACTCGTCGAAAGAGGACCTTGATGCATCCCCCATCATCGACATGAAACTGACACATGAAAGTGATAAGATATAGCAGATGAACATAGAGTGACACAGGTATGGAAACTAGTAATTTTGTATATGGTTGACTCTTGAGGCATAAACTTCCCTTGAACACTGAGGCATGACATGAGACTTGGAAGCATAAACATAGAGTGGACCAAAACATAATGCAATGAGTGTTGAGGCATTCTTTAATGGATGGTTCAAAGGAGTGAAAAGACTCATATGCTTGGCTCAGTGCAGAGTTTTATTGTATTATCCAAGTGTTTAGTGTGAAGGTTAAAACAAGTGCCATGTTCAAGGGAGACTGCAAGAGCTATTTACAAATTGTTTCAAGAAATTTGACCCACTTCCTTCATTTTTTTCCCCCATCCAGATAGATGAGTACCTCTATTTAATTTAACGAGCTTGAGGAGGATAACACATGCTCGATATAACTCACCTTCGATAAGTTCCTCTTCCTTTCTTTAACGAACTAGAAGAAGTAAAGGTCTGTCCCCATATGGGCCCTTCAATGCGTAGTTTAGCATGTCCAAAGAAGGAAAATTCAGTGGTGTTAGCACAAGATTGGTTTATGCCTCAGCGTTGCATAAGTGGCACTACATATAGGCTCTACCTAATATTTCACAGAGAACAGAATTTGCATTTCATTATTCATTTTGGCAAATGAATACAATTGTTATGGGATTTTTATTTGTTTTGGGGAAAATTGAAATTATATTGAGTTATTCCCAATATCCAAGTTCAAGCATCAAAGAACCCACGGATTTATGCTACTGAATTGCATTCAGAAACACATTCAGTCACTACCTATAGGTGTTGTGTAATATTCTGGCAGAGGCTAAATTGTGCAGAGTTATTCTGCCAGTTTTGAGTCACTAATTTAAAACTTGGGTTATGAGCAGTTGAGGATGTATTTTTGAAAATTGGAGTGTTTTGTTCATAACATTCCAAATAACAAAAACCTCTCTCAGTTTTTCAAAATGTGTTTTTTTTTTAGAGATATTGGATATAGAAGTAGGCGTTGCGTACTCTGCATAGTGATGCTACGTACTAATTTCCTGTAGCGGTCATGGTTTTTATATTCTCCTTGTTGGGAGGTTTCCACGTGTCAAGGAGAGTTAGAATGGATTCTCAAGGATCAGTTAGATATCAAGGGACACCTACACCTAATATTTAGCTCCAGCAAGGGCCTCATGCATGAGGTGGAAACAATTTATTAATGACTTCCAACAAATTCCTGAAAATCAGCAGTTTGTTGGATTTTTGTCTCTTTGATTGTTGCCACCTATCTCCTAGGCTTAGAATCCAATGGAGGAGATGGGATTCGACCTCCTAAGGTTATTTGGATGCTATTTTATATTTAAAGAAGGAGATATCTCTTGGAGAAGGGGATGGATGAGCCAAGAGAGGCTAGAGAGAGTAGGAATAGGCAGTTTTCCTGTGTGTGTTCATTTGTAAGCCTATGGGGGGCATTTTTTGATTGTAAGCATTACTGCTATTGGAGATTCATGAGATATGTGATTTCAGATTGTAACTCTTCAATCTATATTTCTTCTTATTTGAATATATTGCAGATTTGAGGATCAAAGACTGTCAATGATTTTTGGATCCCTAAGAAGCAGAGGATCTGTTGTATTTTGCCCATCAGTCATTGTTTATATTCAAGTATTTGTTGATTCATTAAATTGAGAGGATCTCTATTTACTGAACATTTTATCTTATGTTTTCCTTCTTCATTTCTTCCACCTATCAGCATATAATCTTGTTTTTTGTTAAGCAGCTTTTGTGCCTTCGATGAGTGGGATGTTTGTGACTCCATTGCCCATTGGTGTAGCCTACTGATCTGTAGTTTGTTGCCCTCTCTCTTTATTTATCCATATTTTTGATCCACCTATTCAAAACCAAAGTTATATTTTACATTTTGATGGGTGTTGAGCTTACACTTTAGCAGTCAAAGTGTGACTTTTAGTGCTAACAAGTGGTTTTTCATTTTTAGAGAGTCTGAAAAGAACTTAAAGGCGACTCCAAGGCTGTCCTTTTTCGTAATTTTAGTCTCCGAGGTCCGAAAAAGAGATAAAATATTACTCGAAATACACCCTTTCTAACCTTTTACCGAGTGTGAAAGGCAGCAAGATCACTCGACGATATTTTCATGTTTAGAGAGTCTAAAAAGAGCTTAAAAGAGACTCCAGGGGTTCTTTTTTCGTATCACCTTTACGAGTTTGAAAAAGTGATAAAAGCATACTCGGTTACATTCTCATGTATTTGTGAGCACGGGAAAGAACAAAGACTAAGCTCATTGTTTGTTACAAGGTCATCGAAAGAACTCCGCTCAAATTCTTGTAAAATCAAGCTGTTTTGGGCAAAAGATATTAGTAATTTCTCAAAAAATAATAAAAACCCAAAAACAAACTTTGTAATAAGGAGAAATGACCTAATTGAACATATAAAATATCAAACTAGGTCATAAATTCATTTTTACCCTTGTTTTTTACCATTGTCATCTGGTCTTTGGATTTTTACCTATTTTGGACCATTTTTTGAGTGTTGATTGCGGGGGCTGTGGGCGACCATTTTCAGAACCGTCCGGACCAGGTTGGTTGTCTCTTCCTCATTCTTTTTTGTGCTTTTTTGATTGTATTTCAACCTTTTTTTAGGTGTTCTAGGCTACTTGGTAATCCCTAGAGCATTGAACTAGATCTACACTCCCTCAACGCATCGAGGGGAGCGTCGATCGTGATTTCAACGCCCTAGTGTGCGCGCTAGCGCTCTGTTAGCTTATTTGAGGGAGCGCTAGGTGCATAACTCAATTTTTGTTTTGATTTTAAGGCTAAAAGGAGGTAATTTCTTTCATGGAGGGTTTAGCTAATTGTTGGGTCTCTGTTTTGACACCCCTCTTACCTTATCTTACCTTCTATCTTGGTCAATTTTACCTCTGACCTATGCACAATTTGTCTATTTCTTCCCCAATATACCTTGTGGCCTTACTTATGTGCATAATGAGGTAACTCACGTTGAAAGCATAATTTGTTTGATTTCTTAATTAAATTGGGATTAAATGATTGTTGTTTATGCTTCTAATTACTTTGATTAATTTAAGCAACTTTCATGACAAGGATTTATCTCATATAATACTCATCCTCAGGGCTCGTCTGGTAATCCGCCTATTCTGGTACCAAAATATTTCAACTGTGTTGATCCGGTACTCCACCTATTCCGGTACTACAATATTGCAACTATGTTTGTCCGATACCTATTTCTGTGCTCATCCGGTACCAGATATAGTTCGAAATTTTGGAAATCTTCTAGAGGAAAATCAGGGACATGGGTTTTGTCCAGAGAAACGTCTAAATGTGGAAAAGTGGGCATGAAATTCACCCATATCACACGTGTGGACCTTCATCTTAGGGGGAATGATTATGCAAAGATTGCAAAACTATCAAACTGCCAAGCCTCGATTTACGTGAGATGGCATCAGATCTAGAAATTCTACGAAATGGGTTTTGTCTAGAATCTGGAAAATTGATTAATAATGGGAACTTTTCCAAAATTTGAATGTTTTTAGAAGATATGGGTGGATTTCTAACTCAAATTTTCCCAAATTGATGGAAAACCCAGTTTTTTGGGATTTATCCTAAAATTGTAAAAATTGTTTTCTGAGTTTAGGGATTCTGTTTCATCCATTCCTCCATGGATATTATATATAAATAAGACCTCATAGGTCCGAGGAAAAAGAGAGAGATTGAATATTTTGTTATGTTGAGAAATTGAGTTTTGAATTACTATATACCTGTCAATTGAAAATATGAAGTTCATGCTTTGAAATTCATGGATATGATTAAAGTGTGTGTTATGTAATCTCCTAGAGATACCTAGTTGGTACGACAAGGTCCCACCTCCCCAACCAAGGTAAGTCTCCTTGAATTTTTTTTTGTATGGATTTGAGTAGGCTTGTGTGTGTGTGAGTAGAATAATTGTGTATTGTAAACAATTCTGAGTGAGTAATCTTTCCGGAGCACAACGTAGATTTCTGAATAGATATTTGTAACTTTTTGGATGAGTGTGAATGAATAGTTTATATTAATCACAATATATGATTCCATCTCTGTTTTTGTAGTGTGAGATTTAGTTGACAAAAACTCTGTAGATGTTCATGATTATTAGATAGGAAATTATCATTTTCTAAGTTTAGAAGCTTCAATATCCGTGTTGTCTGAAGTAAGTGCAAGAACGACTCAGGCTCCATCTCTCACCTACATGCACCAGGAATGGAGTGTCTTGTGTAATGATTCCTACGTAGGGACATAAGTCCTTTCCAAACATTGGTTGTGTTATGTGTGGTTTTTTTGCTGATTATCGTTGAAGTGTGCCCAGATTTTCTTACTAGTTGTTGTTAAGAGTAGATGTAAGGTAGCTAGAGAGGTGGTGGGGTGGCCCAGAGGGTCCATAGTGATAATAGTGGAGGTAATTCAATGTAAGGTGGACTAGGTCCACTATATTATTAAATAAGGCCCACTATGGTAGTTAGATATAATAAATGTAAGAGGACTTCTTAGAAGGTTCTACTTCTAGAGGATTCCTCCTCTAGAATGTTCTTAGGTGATGGTAGCACTATATAAAGGGGTTCAAACAATGTAATGAGATATGAAGAGAATTATTGTATTTGGAGCGGTAGCTCAATAAGAGGATGACCTCTTGAAGAGGCAAGTGAACAGGAGAGGATCCCTTCCATCATAGGATCCATTGTATGGTGTTGCCCTATCTCAAGGGTTTGATAGTAATAAAGGAGATTTTGCATATTGTTCTTGTATATCTATTGTAGTGATTTTGTATTCAGATATTTGGTTCTTAACAAGTGGTATCAGAGCACTTTCCTTGGCAGACATTGTGGGCAAATATTTTTTATTTTTGCAGATTTTTTTTTCGAAGAAGAAAAAGAGGGCCGCGACATTCCAGAAATTTTCAGTATATTTTTGTAAAAAATTTGCAGAAATAGGTTATAGATATGATTTCCTCTCGGAAAATCACCCAATTTAAAAAAAAAAAAATCGTTTGAAACGGAGCCCGGGAAGTCAAGATATTGAAGTTTTAAAATCTGCAATTTTTCAGGGTTTTTTCCGCGGACGACGGTGTGATTTTTTTATTTCTGTAGCAGCTGGAGGCTAAATTTTCCCAAAAAAATTACATATCTGAGTTCCTCTCAAAATTTCACCCAATTTCAAAAACAAAATCAGCCGAAACAGAGTCCGGGAAGTGAAGTTATGAGCATTTTAACTTCAGCAGTTTTTCAGGGTTTTTCTGGAAAATGCCGTGATTTTCTGCAGTAAGTTATTGTTCTATTTTTTGGGTTTTTTCGTGATGGTTGCGGGAACGAAGAGTTCATAGGTTGCTCATATTGATATTTTCTCTCAAACCCTCAAAGAAATTCTTGAAGCATTCAAATCTCAATTTTATGACACATTGTGTGGCACATTGCATGACAGATTGCATGACCTTGTAGATGGCCTCAATGATAGTTTTTGTAGTATTCAAGATTCATTGGATAGATTGCATGCGATATTTCTTATGGAGGACATCATGGATGAATATACTCAAGAAATATATTCTTGGTATGATTTTGAGGCTGATTGTGATGATTGGTATATGGATAGTTGTCATTTCTGGGATGACAACCACTTTCATATTTTATTTGATGACTCTAATCCACCTTCTATAGAGAGCATCAATATGACAAATTGAGAGCCAATGATTATTACCAGTGTCAATCCTACATATTCTACAGTGGTATTATTCCTTCCAGATTTTGCTACGACCATTTTCCACTGTGTGGATGGATATTCTTATTTGGATCCACATGACAGGTGTCAGTCTTTGGAGCATCATTTTGAGTTGGTTATTGGGTTCCAAAATCTTCCACAGGGAGTTCACATGAGCACTTGGACATGGGACCCAGGCTTACAATGGTGGTTGGACTACTTCAGCATGGTGGCTTTCCTTTCTACATGGGACCTTGGTTCTTCAATCTTCTTCAGCATTATGGTCCACAATTATCCATGGGACCCTGGTATATGGTTGTACATCAAGCGTTGAGGACAACGCTTTCATAAGGGGGATGGAATGTAAGGTAGCTAGAGAGGTAGTGGGGGGGCCCAGAGGGC
>JASDQU010373108.1:0-26845 GCA_032191745.1 Picea mariana
TTTAGCAGCTTTAGTTGGGAAATGGAACAAAAGCTCCTGCAAATTGTGATTGTTTTGTAGCAAATTAAGCTATTCTGATTATGATATGTGGGTCAAATAAGTAGTAGAGTGGAGGCTGTAAATTTCTGCAAGAGTCTTATCATAATCCTTTGCTTCTTATTGGACTTTAGCTTAATGACAGACTGCATACTGATTATCCCGGAGGGCTTCGAATTTGTGACATCACACCTCTTTGGATCGGATGATAAGTTTATTGTAAAGCGAACTGAATCGGATTTCAACTTACAGTTCAGAGCATCAACTGTTACTCGAATAATGGTAAGTATCTTAACAACTTTCACTGAGAATAATACATCTAGTTTTGTTGGATTGATTTATTGAGGGAATCCAAGGCCATTTCCCCTTCTCAGATTAGGATCAATTCTATTTTGTTCTACACAGGATTCAAGTCTAAACGTGCACATTTATTTATAAATAAATGTGCACTTTTTCCAATTTCTAAAACACTTAAAATTCCGTTAAAATTTTTCACTCTACATCTACATGCAAAATGTGTTCAAGTTCAAGAAGAGGAAAGTATATGTAAAACAGAGAAATCACAGAATGCAATGAAGTTGTTAACCTCTTCTCCCTATTGATATGGTAAAGTGAAAATGCAAATACATAGAATTAGTGAAAATGCAAATACATAGAATTAGATATTTCTCTAGAACACTCCATCTTCTCACATACCTAATAAATGCATATCCACCTATTTAATTTGCCCATTTATGATGCTTATCAACGATCTACTTGGTGAAATAAGTGGGAGAAATTACTCCATTTAACACCATTATAAATATCAACACAAACAATGCCTAAGTGTTGTCTCTAAAATTCAAAAGTATTTATTCCCAATGGCTTGGTGAAGATATCTGCTAATTGTTCTTTCGAACTACAAAACTGTAGCATAATGTTACCATCCTTAACAAGTTCACGAATGAAATGATAGCGAGTGTCAATGTGTTTACTCTTGTTGTGAAACACATGATTTTTAGATAATGTAATTGTTGAACTATTGTCACAAAATATAGGAGTTGGCTCCTTCTCTTCATGTGTAAGATCACTAACAATCCTTCACAACCAAACTGCATGACATGATGTTGAAGTTGTTGCCACATATTCTACTTCTGTTGAAGATATTGTGATGATGGGTTCTTTCTTAGAAGCCCGTGAAATTAAACCTGTACCCAACAGAAATGTGTACCTTGAAGTACTTTTCCTATCATCAACGCTACCTGCAAAACCACTATCTATATATTCAACAAGTGAATCAACTTTTGAATTGGAATACCAAATTTCATAATCTGTTGTACCTCTAATATATCTCAAAATTATTTTCCCAACTTTCCAATGAGAAATTTTAGGATTTTCCATAAATCTTGAAATTAAGCTCATTGCATACATGATATCTGGCCAGGTAGTTGTAAGATACATGAAGCTTCATACAAGCCTCTTATACAAAGTATAATCAATTGTTGTTCCTTCATCTTGTTTACTTAGCTTTGTACTTGTTGCAATTGGTGTGTCTGTTGGCTTGCATTTGTTCATTTTGAAAATATTTCATAATACCAAGTTCATTCATTTCAAATTCATTCTGCATGGCTGCTTTGAAGTCATTTAACAACAAATTTCATGTATAAATCATATCATCAACATAGAGACAAACTATCAAAATATTACCTTTCTGATATCTTTTGGTGTAAAACGTGGGTTAATTGATGCTCAAATTGAACACATTGATGAGAAAATAGGAATCAATGTGACTGTACCAAGATTTTGGAGCTTGCTTCAAGTCGTACAATGTTTTCTTCAATCTGTACACTTTGTACTCTTTACCTCTGATCTGGAATCCTAGTGGTTGATCCACATAAACTTCTTCCTCTAAAATTCTATTTGGAAATGATGATTTAACGCCCATTTGATAGACTAGCCATTTGTTTTGGCTTGCAACTGCCAAAACTGCTATGACAATATCTAAACATGCTACTGAAGAAAATGTTTTTCCATAGTCAATATTGGATTGTTGAGCAAACCCTTTTTCTACAAGTCTTACCTTGTACTTCTCTACTTTACCTTTCTCATTGAATTTTGTCTTATAAACCCATTTAACTCCAATGTTGGTTTTCCCTATAGGGAGATCCACAAAATCCTGTGTGTTGTTTCTTTCAATTGCTTCATTTTCTTCATTCATTGCATGAACCCATTTTTCTTCCTCGATTGCTTCTTCAAAATGTATTGGTTGATAGGATAACAAAGAAAAATGTGCTTGTTGATCCATGTCATCATTTTGCTCATAAATTTCTCTCAAGCTTCTTGTTTTTTGGTTCCTTAAATTTGCTATAGTGGGATTTGAATCATTACTAGAAGACGAAGAAGAAGAAGAACTATGTTTCATTTGTTCTCCTTGGCTTTGTACTTGCAATATTGGAAGTCTTGTTGGAGAATCTTGTTGTCCTATAGCTTCCACCTATTTATCTTCTTGTATAGAAGGAATCTTATCTACAATTGTTTCATTTGTTTGGTTATCCCAAGATTTATCTTCTTGGAATTTCACATCTCTGCTTACTATCAACTTCTTGGTAACAACATTGTACAACCTATATGCTTTAGACTACTCACTATATCAAAAAAAAATACACTTTTCACTTCTATCATCAAGTTTTCTCCTCATCTCTTCAGGAACATGAGCATAAGCCACACAACCAAAAACTTTAAAATGAGAAACACTAGATTTCATACCACTCCAAGCTTCTTGAGGGAATTGATTTTTCACACTGTTGGTTGGTAAAAATTTCAAAATATAAATTGAACATGCCACTACTCCACCCCAGTATTCATTTGACAAATTTTTGGCCTTCAACATACTTCTGGCCATATTCATTATTCTTTGATTCTTCCTTTCAACTACTCCATTATGTTGTGGGGTGTATCTTGTTGTAAATTGTCTATTGATCCCATGTCGCCTGCAATATGCTGCAAATTATTTGGATTTATACTCACCTCCTCGATATGATCTAAGTACTTTAATGTAATTCCCACTCTGTTTCTCTGCCATAGATTTAAATTCTATGATTTTTTCAAACGTCTCTGATTTGTGCTTGAGAAAATACACCCAAGCTTTCCTGCTAAAATCATCAATGAATGTTAGAAAATAAAAACTTCCTCATATTGACTGAGTTTGCATTGGACCACAAAGGTATGTATGCACTAACTCAAGGTGTTCTTTTTCTCTGTATGAAGCATCGGGAAAACTATCCCTTTGGTGTTTGGCCAAAAAACAACTTTGACAAGAGTTTTTCTCTTCATTTATAATGGGAAACCTTTGACCACATACTTCTTCTATAAAATATTGAGACTACTAAATGGTAAATGACCATATCTAAGATGCCACAACCAAGTCTCATCTGATCTTGATACATTTTGGGCATATGACTATGACAAATTTTTATTTCTCAATATCAAAGGAAACATTATATTTTTGGTCATTTGTACTCTAGCTATGATTTTCTTACTGGGTGGTTTATCCAAGATTTTACACTTGGAACCTTCAAAAATGACCTTATAACCATGTTCATTCATCTGGCCTACACTTATCAGATTATTTCTAAGACCAGGTACATAATAAACATCATGATATCCTTCTTTTCATCTTTCTTTTCAATACTGAAACTACACCATTTCCTAAAACTTTATTTTGATAATCATCTCCTAATTTAATTTGAGATGTGACAAAAATATCTAAACTAAAAAGCAAATCTTTGTTACCTATCATATGATTGTTTCAACCACTATCCAACAACCAGAGATCATGGCTATTTCTTGATTCTTCTATGACTTGGCATGATAAGAACATTGATTGAGATTTTCCTTCTTCAGTGTTGGTAGCATTTTCTCTGCCCCTATTCAGATCTTCTTGCTTATTTCTGCACTCACTTTCATAGTGACCAAATTTCTTGCAATTATAGCTCTGGATTCTTGATTTGTCATTCCATCTTGACTAATTGAAATTTTTTCCTCTCCCCCTTTGGTTCTGAGAGTTTCTCTGTGGTTGTTCACTCTTTTCTGGGTATTCTAAAGTTGACCTCTCTCATGTTTGAGAGTGTCTTATGCCTCATCTTCCTCTGCTTCTATTCACTCTACCTCTACTTCTGCGTATGGAGGCCTGAGAGTGAATGCATTCTCCAAGGGTTCAGTATTTGACTGAACCTATTCTCATGAGTTAACAGAGATCCCATGAGTTATTTAACTGTCATTTTTAACAGGTCTTTTGACTCGTCGATGGTGACCACAAGCATATTAAACTTATCAGGAAGACTTCAGAGTACCTTCTCAATGACCTTTTGATCTTGAATGTCTTCTCCATGTGTGTGTCGTTTATTGGCGATGCTAGAGACATGGGTCATAAAATGATCCACAAAATCTGAATCCTTCATCTGAAGAGTCTCAAAACTCTTCCTGAGTGTCTGCAACTTTGCATTTTTTACTTTATCTATGCCATGATAGGCGATTTCGAGAGTATCCCATGCATGTTTGGCATGATGTGCTGCTACTACTTTGGGGAAAATACATTCCTCTAACCCTTGTTGAATGAGCCATAGGGTCTTGTTGTCATTTTTCCTGAGTTATCCTAAAGCATTTCTCTTTGCATTTGTCATTTCTTATAGATCGATTGAATCTAGTTCTATGAACCCATTAACAATTGCTTCCCAACAATCTTCAGACCGAAGATTTTTTTTCATTTTAATAAACCAAACATCATGTTTTTTATTTTCTCCTCGTGACAGTGTCAGAGTGCTATTAGACTCCATGGATATTCTACTGGTAGTCATCTCTCCCTTTCTGATGTAGATCTTGACCTTTTTCTTTCTTAGAAACCAACCAAAAAACTTTCTCAGGGTCGTGCCTTACCTCAGGCACGAAGGAGACCAAACCCCCAAAAACGTTTATGCATAAGTCTCCACCTGGTTGTGCCCTTCTACACTCTCTGGGGGTGACCTAGGAGGTTGGTCGCTTTATGTACACTAGCAGGGGGTGATCAACTCCAAAAATTCAATTTTTTGAGAGCTTTTCCTTCCATTTTTTGCACCAGATTTTCCTTCAATGCTCGTCTTCCTGTTGTGGCTTAACCAACCTCAAATTTTTCTCTCCAACAACCTACAAATTTCTCTCCTATATTCAAAGAGTCTTAGTCATGCTCTAATACCATGCTCAAGTTCAAGGAGAGGCAGGCATATGTAAAACAGAGAAAACACACACAATGCAATGGAGTTGTTCAACTCTTCTCCATATTGATATGATAAACTGAAAATGAAAATACATAAAACAAGATATTTCTCTAGAACACTCCATCTTGTCACCTACCTAATAAATGCATATCCACCTATCTAATTTGTGCATTTATGATGCCTATGGGCCATCTACTTGGTGAAATAAGTGGGATAAGTTACTCCATTTAACAAAATGGTTCCTCTTTGGATTTGGTTGAATATTTAGGGTATCTGCAAAACTGGCGCAAATACCTATGCATGCAATAAAATTAATCGAGGACGTATTTAAAGAAAAGGATAATGAATAATTCAAATTTTGGAAGTTAATCGAGGATGTATGTAAAGAAAATCAATAATGACTAATAAAAATTTCCATGCATGTCAAGATTTGTTTTCATCTTGTTGTGGATAAAACAATGCCACATTAGTCAAAAGAAGAATTGTGATTTACGATCTCCAAGTAAAATGTGAAGCACTATGCAGAGTTTAGGCACAAAGACATATATTCCTCCTTGCAAAGCATTAGGCTTAGCCCAATATACTTGTACGTGTTGTCAATACGATCAGAGTTTCATGTTCCTACTTTAATCATGTTTAGAGAATAAATTTCATTATATCTCAAATAAGAAATGTTATAATGCTTTTTCGAAAGGTAATTTTATCTAGGATTGTTTGTAAACTGGCCCAAATTTCGATTAATAGAGAATCCAATCATAAGTTATGGTTACAAGTGAGATGTTTTACAAAGATAACATTATATAGATATTTAAAAAACTAAATCAATCTTGTAATAAGAGATTGTATTCTCAGGTAGTGAGTTAATTAAGTTAATCTTATAGTAAGGAGATGTTATTTTCAGGTAAAAAGTGAAGTTGAGTTTCACCAAATTTTCAAGAACAATATTTTTACATGATTCTAAGTTCTCTGAAAAGTCAGAGTTTTACATAATTCTAAGTTCTATGTATATTAAGTTCTACATGATTCTATGTATATTAAGTTCTACATGATTCATGATTTCAATTTCTATTTATTTTGGAACTTTTTTCTAAAGAGTTTTGCTCCATTCTAAACTAATTTAAATGGATTAATCAAAATTTTGACTTTTTGGGTTCCTACAAGATTTACTTACTCTTAGGTATTATCTAGTGATGATTTTTCTTTAATGTCAACAAAGAATCTATGTTAAAATCTTTCATTAGCACCAATATGACTTTTATAGGCCAATATTTTCCATTTTCCTTTACAAGTTTTGAGTGTAGTTTTATACTAGTCTTGTGTGTAAATGTTTCAATGGAATCTACAACAAAAAATTCACTTTCAAGTGTTGTTTTGAAGATTTGGAACTTGCGCATGGTTCATGAGCACTAAAAGTCTCTTTTAGATCATAATTTGGTGATGTCCCTCCTTGGACCATGTTGTCCATTCAATAAGCATGCATATTGTCAATGATCCCCCAAATAACAGTTGTAGGCCAAAGATTCCCTTAATAGTGGTTGTGTAATGATGTTGGACCCTCTTCATGGTCCATGAGCACTAAAACTCTTTTTTAGGCCTTGAGACTTGCTTGTTCCTCCTTCGACCATGTTTAGGGTGTAATAAGGAAGTGTCATCCCTAGATTACAAATGCATATGTGATGATGAAATAGCTAGAAGCTAGACATATGTGACTTTGTAAATATATACATTAAACTATAATATAAATACTACTAAGATTGCAAAGGGGATTAGCGAAAATAATATTATTTCATTACTTATCTTAAGTTTTTTAACCTTTTCTTTTGATAATTAAACCATTCACCTACCTCAAAATTATTCACCCAAAGGAGAGATACATGCACGTGGTATCTCCTTTGTATGCAAATATAATGCATCATTTTGATCATGAAAGTTAATTCACATTCATTATTTTCCTTTGGTTTTCTTCTCCGAGCTTAGATTGTCATAGTATTATTGTCAATAAATTATGAGAAATTACTTCCATGAAACTATGAGAAAAATATGATTGAGTTTATGGATGATTCTTGAGATAAAAGAGGAAATTAATTCTATTTGAAACATTGCTTATTCCCAACAGTAGAGATTCACTAGTCAACCTATGCTACAATACTAAAGGGAAGTGGGATATCCTAAGAAACTATTTAGAAATACAGGGGATCCCACTCTTGGTGTTGTGTGCATTAATGGAGAAGAGAGGTTGGTTGATTGGGAATGTCATAGTGGAAATTGTCTTGAAAATTATAGGAATTGTGTTGTGTGAGAAAAATTAGAGCAAAGTCTTAAAATTTTCACCTTGTGGATTCATAGCCCCAACTCAAGCATGGTTTCTATTACATAGATTTTATGTGTGACAAAAATCCTATGGTTGGGTGGAATGTTTTTTGTTTATATCTAGTTGGTTGATAATTCCCATAAAGATAAGTACTTATTTCTTATTTACTAATATGAAAAGATTATAGTTACACATCAAAATTACTCATTTCAATGATGACCTGTTGTCATCATTACAAGCGTTACAAGTGTTGGATTTTATCCATAGTTGTTGCAAGTGTCGCAAACATCATACTATCATATTTCCTATATCGTGTCTCAAATGACATTACAAGAACACTTAATACACCTTCAAAGACTAGTTTAAGAAGGAGAAATCACATGACAAGGAGTACAAAGCTTTTACCATGGAAAAAACCACTCAAAAGTCATTTTTGGAGGCCAACACTCCCCTACCCACTGTTAGAAGGTGCCAGCGCTCCCTGCCCTCCTTTGGGGGAGCGTTTCAACACTATGTGCCCAATTTTGAGGGAGCGTTGTCCTATTTGAGGGAATCTTGAATTGTTGAGGAAAATCAGGGATAAATCCCCCTCATCTCTAGAGTTAGTTGGATTTGAATCTGAGGTCAAGGTTGAATCTTAGGGAGGATCCACAATTGATGGAGAAATATCCTCAACCTATTCCAAGAATCTATAATATGGTTAGGCCTCTCCAAGCCTATATAAGGAGGCCTCTTCATGGTGAAAGGGAGAGACATTGAAAGCATCAAACTTATGATCTCATAAGGGAGATTTATCAGTGAAAGTTATAGTCATTTTGATCGTGGAACTTTTGAGCAAGGGTCTGGACAAAGAGAGATTGGTGAAGTTGTTGCATCTACATCTATGGTTGTAAGCACTTTGCTTTGTTTTCATTAATATATGTGTGTGTGTGTGTGTGTGTGTGTGTGTGTGCTTGTCCTGTTTCCTTCAAATTTGTGTATGTTTCATGAATTTGTTATTTTTGATAGATCTATTTCGAAGCTAATCATGGTAGGAATAGGAAGTATGTTTTGTCGTTGTTGTTCCTTCGATTTCAGGACCTTCTTAAATACTTGGAGATCAAGATCATCCTGGATCGAGCAAGGAAAAATGCTATTAAAGGTATTTATATTCCTTTCTTCTTATTCCTTGACTAGTTTAGCTTCATTAGAAAGAATGCCAGTGTTCAACATTTGCACCTTTATGTCCTAGTTATAGGGGTCTTGTATCCAAGAGGAAATCCACTTGTCCGCAGGGGGATTCTCCTGTAACAACAGTGAGACATCCAACTCCTTGGGATGCTTTCAGAGAGAGAAAACGACCTCAAAAGTTCTCAAGTTATATGACATTGATCACTCTTGTAGTTATGAGGAGTAGTAGGTGGCTCCACCAGTGATGATGTAGATTTCCCCATCAAGTACCATATTAGAGGGAGACAAAGTCTAGAGGGAGTCAATCCTCAGATCCAGTAGGAAGGATCAACCTACTAGGACAATTCATAGGAGATTAGACTTCAATGGATATCAACACATGCATAGGGAGTAGATGGATCCAGATATTGTACAAGACCCAGAGGGAGTCAAGTTCCATAAGAAGCATGCAAACTCAAAGCGAGCCTAATATCAGAGAGAGAGAGTTGGATCAGAGGAAGATACGTTCATTTAGAGGGATTTTCCCCTCAGATTCAATTGGGAGAGAGACATCTTCTAGGACTGACATACATGTGTCATGATTTGAAGAGGCATGTAGGAGATGTGAGATCTCCTAGAAGATACACTTGCTTCACTAGACCTTGCTACAGTGACAGAGGATGCAACTAGTTAGAGGATTGGGATATGGATTTTTCCTCAGTCACAGAGGGAGTATCCAGTGAGGCATACTAGACAACAGAGCCTACTTTAGTGACAGAGGGAGTTGGCCTCAAAGTTTGAGGTGGAGGATCTTGGTTAGATGTACTATTTATTTGGATTAGAGGCATGAAAATGATCATATGAGATCTTCCTTAGTCAAGGGATATTGATGAGTTTCGATATGATGCACTACAAGTCCATGGTTACACCTATGGATAAAAATATGAATAAGTTGAGTGATTGTACTTCATATTCATATTTAGTGGATCCCATGATGTACAAACAGTTGATTGGATCCTTGATGTACTTGGTTAACACTAGGCCAAATACTTTATTTTCACCTTGAGCCAATTTATGGTAGAGCCCATACACTACCATTTGGTTGCTACAAAGCATGTGTTGATGTAACTACATGGTACAATTGGATATGGCCTCATATATATCTCAAGTGGTGAAGTGAAGATGCAGGAATATACAAATTTTGACTAGGCATGGAGTGTAGTAGACAGATTGAGCACCTTGGGGTGTTTCTTCAACTTGAGATCAGTTACAATCTTAGGAAAGTAGGTTTCTATAGTACTCAGTACAACAGAGACTGACTATATCACAACCAATATCACAAGAAGCAAAGAAGTGTGACTTCAGAAGCTTCTTTCAAGAATTCATCCGAGACATGATGCAGAAGAAAAAAATAAATCTCCAATACATATCCACAAATGAGCAAGTGACATATCATCTGATACATGATACAGAAGGGAGAAATGAAGCTCCAATGTTTAGAGACGAGCTTAGCATGATGCATAATGTCTTCCTCACTAAGAGGGAATGTTGATATTTTGGGAAGCACCGGGCAAATATTCTCCTCCGATGGCCATGTGACTTGGATAATAAGAATGGCCCAGGCGTAGTATTTATCCTTTCTCATATGACTTGACAAGGACCGAAAAATAATCAAGGTGTTGATGCTTCTTCAGACGGTAGTACCTGTTGGACCTTGACCAAGTTTTGAGGATCCTTGGTCATGTTTGACCTATTTTTGGGACTTTGACGGGCTATTGAAGGTGGAGCGCAAGACGAAGCAGAGATCGCGGGATCTCGACCCTTGTTTAGGGCCTTTTTGGGTTTTGGGATTATGTAATGGGTATGGGGATGTCAGACCATGGGTTTACCCATGCTTAGGCCTATTTTGTAATGTATAAGTAGAATTCTAGGCGAAGTAAGAAGTAGTGAATAGTGACTAGTACTAACTAGTCAGTTGCAAGTGTGCTAAGTGCTAAGTGGTAATTGTTTTGTGCATGCTTTATGAGGCTAACATAGCTAAGTGCAAGTGATTGTAAGAGACTATGAAAGGCTTTGAGCTATAACTCAAGGAAGGAGGATTTAGCGAGGTGCGCAGATCTCCTATCCTCTACGAAGTTGATTTTGAGGCTTTGTGCATGTAAGAAAATTGATCGAAGCTAATAAAGAAGATGAAGAGTTGGTGGATGTAGCCCCAGGGTGGGGGTGAACCACGTATATCCTGTGTTGTGAATTATTTGTGCTTTTTGGATGTTCTTTTGTTTATGTGATTCAATGCTTAGTGTGATGTTAGCTGATAGATGAATCTAATATGATAGCTTAGTGCTGAATAATGTGAATGAATGCTAGATATGATCTATATTGGTATGCTTAGTGCTTGAATCTATTGGATATGTGTGAATGATGCGTTGATCTGTTGTCAGGGTTTAGTTGCGTTGTGAACTAAGGATAAATATTAACGAACTATAATAACTAAGCTCTATGTTAAGGTGTTACAATCACAGATCTATGTCCTAGCTAAGGTTGCAGACATTTGAGTTCTGCAACCACCCCTGCCTCTACCTCGGGTGAGACTTCATCTTCTTCGCAGGTGTTTCTGAAAGGGTTGGTAGTTAGGGTTTTGTTGGTGCACTATCGTAGCATTGAACCCTGGGTCTACCCCTGTGCCAACAAATGGTTTTGTTGTCGGGATCTGAAACTGTGATTGATGGGAACTGAGGAAGAAGAAGTTCTGTGAGAAGATCTGACCTGAAACTGTGAAAGCTCTGTGCGTAGATCTTTTGCCTTAGTGCGCAATACTCTACTTGGATTGTGAATCTCTGTAGAGAAGTTAGATCCAAAGAAAAGAGGTAATATCTTAATGCTTTGTGCTCTAAGAAATGTAAGAATAGTGAAAATTTTTAGATATGGAAGCTTTGTGCTCTACTGAAAGTAAGATAAGTAGAAATTTTTGTTTCAAGAATATGGATCTACGTATGTTTTATAAAAAAAATCCTAGCCTGAAAACTAGAGAACAACTAGAAGAAAGAAGACTTGATATGAGTAGATATGATAGAAATAATGAAAGATATGTTATTCCTATGCATAGAAAGAATGTTTGGACTAACAAATGGATGTAGGATCCTAGAAATAATTTTTTGCAAGTTAGCTACCATGATCCTAGTGCACAGTATAGGAAGGGTTGGGGATCATTTAAGAGAAAGAGAGGATTGACTCTTTGTTACAGTTGTAGAAGACCGAGACATATTGCTAAGGAATGCCCTGGTAGAAGGCCCAATTGTCTTTTTCATAAATCTATGGATTATGAAGTTTTGGATTTCCCTAGAATGATTGCTAAACTTGAAAGAATGAATATGAGACAAGAATACCATGAGAAAGGTCAAGACACTAAGACCATGGAAGAACCCCAGAAAAAATCAGAGGATGTATTTCTACAAATGAAAGAAACCTTGAATGACCACCAAAATATCAACTTATTAGAGATCTTCAAAGAAAAAGAGTGCATAGAGGCAAGAATAAGAGACTTCGACATTGACTGTGTTCTGGATGAAGAAACACAGGTGAATATTATGATAGAAAGAACTTGAGAAACTTTAGGAAATCCTACTATGATTCCTTCATTGGGAGGAATAGGATTATTTAGAGGAAAGATGATAAACCTACGTGGAAAGCTCACCCAGATATCTATGAGTGCTCATGGAACTTCGACAGTGGAAGAGTTTGAGGTTGTTAAATTTATTGAGAACAACACCCCATTTGCTATATTACTAGAAAAACCTTGGATTGAAAGGGATCAGGTCAGAAGGAAAGAAGAAGAAGTCTTAGAGAAGAAGAAGCAATAGTTGAAAGGTTTCATGACTAGGAGGATCGCACACTTGATTGAAGAACATGAGAATAGATCGAAGCTATTTAGAACCAGAAACTTGGATGTCGAAGTTGAAAGAATACAAGAAGACTCACAGAAGATGGAAGCACCTACCCCAGATAGATAAGAAGTATTTCCCTTGAATCCTAGGAAAGAATCTCAACAATGCGAAGTTACTATGCCAAGAGGAGATAAGAATCAGAATGGAAAGAGGAATACTGAGACGAAGCTCACAGGAAAGAAGGCTAGAAAAATAAGTAATAAGAGATCAAAGATGGTGACTACTTATGGCTAGATCGATGTATCATATTCGATTTGACATTGATCCATAGGATCACCGGATTAAGTATGCAAGGACCTGACCCACAGGACTTCTATCCAAGGAAAGCCACAGATCGCGCATTAGCACAGAAGATCAAGGATACCTACGATGATGTTGAGAAGGGAACGCAAGGATACAAGGTAGATTCCATCCAGAATGGCACAGTACACCTAGCATGCCCATTAATTGCAGAAAATATAGTAAGGAAGAACATACCCATGTAGGTCACAGGGGTTTTCGTTGATCTCGCAGGGAAATGTGTGAAAGGCCTACAGATGAACTGAGCAAAGTACCTAGTTAATTAGTTGGAATTAGACTGTTTTGAAGCATAGGATCAGGGCTACAAGTTCCACTTTAGTTGGCTCCTGATCCTCATCATGTTTATCGCTTGGGAGATGCCGAAAGGTGTGACCTTCCCAGACATTGAGCCGCTCGAACCGTTTGTTGCGAAGTTCACTACGCTCTGGTACTCGAGAGATATGGGAAAACAGTGGCATTCGAACACAATCTTTCACACATATTATCTCCAACTGAAGATGGCTATCGAATTTGAACCTCACATCACACCAAACACCCTAAAATGGTTCCAACCCCTCATGAAGTTCCGCACAGATAGACACTTCATCTATATCATTGTGCGATCATATGAGCATAAGGAGGAGCTGCAGTTGTACTACAAGCTCATAGAAGAGGACCTCGAGGAGATAACTAAGGACCGGTCAGCAGACCTCCGTATCCCCGCTAATCCTATAGAGATGTCTAAACCTGAACTTGACAGCTCGGAGGCCACTCACAAAGAGCATGACACACCCAGAACCAGCAGAAGGAAGAAGACCACACAATTCCAAGACTTAAGCAATGCATCGGAAAAAACTTCTTCAATATCACCTGGCCGAGGAGGTGATGATGAAGTAGAAGAGATAAATGGCAAAGAAGATGAGCAGAAGAAAGGTGAAGTAACAACGCCTAGAGATGAGGATGATCCTTTGAAGAAGAGGAAGGTTTCTCCCTCGAAACCCTCTTCCCGAAAGAATCCAGAGCCACCTTGACCAAGATGCAGAATGTGCTCACTGTCGATGACTTTGACTTCATCATCACAGCTGTAAATGATGCCTCAGAGGAAATATTGCAGAAACATGAAGCCAAGTAGGAGGAGATGTACGATAGAATCGAGGTTGAACTCTGAGGGTTACAATAGGCCCTTTAGTCCAGTCGCATAGTGTCCACTGTGCCCCTGCCATCGGAAAAACCAGATTTGGGAGATGAGCTAGCCCAACTCTGCCGACTAGCTGATGCGACCAAAGCTCGCCTTAGTCATCCATAGGAAGAAATAGAACAAGACACCCAAGACTTGAATCAAGTGCAAGAAGTAGTCATAGAACAACGTCGAGTTACGAAGAAGGAGAAGGTTTCTCTCTAGACAAAGTTTGAAGAGGAGAAAGTATAGATTCAACAAGAAAAAGAACAGTTGCCCACAGAGAAACTCAAAGTGAAAGAAGCATTCAACAGAGCACTTTGATCTATGACAGGATTAGAGCCAAATGTAGAAGACCGAATCGAGCATCTAGTAGAGCATCTCACAGAAGCTATCTAGTAGCTATAGCAAAGAATAGTAGACTCAGAGCTCTGCATAGTGCCTGACATGCCACAAGATGTGAGGGATCAAAGAGATGCAACTGCTCGAAGAACAATTGAGAGAATAAAGGCCCTTGCCATGGAATGTAAACAACTAAGTGATCTCAGTGCCCAGACTTATGAGCGACACACTGAGAATATAGAAATGAAGTCATTGGAGTCACAACTCCAGGAGGCGAAGCAACAAGCATAAACAATACAAGCGTAGTTGAAGCCCCTATCAGTTGTTGAAAGGATGAAGCAATCCCAAGAACAACGCACTGCTCAGCAACAGGTCCACACCATTCAGAGCAGAGTCATGGAAGTGACTCAGAGGCTCCAACCTATACAGGATGAGGCTTGCCAATTGTTCTCAGATATCGAAGGTCGAGGAGCAAAACTGGAGCAAGTCATCACTGCAGTTGAACAACGCTTAGAGGGACCTGTCAATGAATCAGTTATCCAAGAGTTCGTTGAGCAGGAGGCCATGGCACAACAACAAGTCGAAGCAGTTGGATCCAAGATAGAGGCTTTTGAGGTAGAATTACCCAGATCAGAGTGACTCGGGATGAGTCACAAGTGAGTGTTGGGGGCTTGTTGGCCCTTTACCAAGTTTTGAGGATCCTTGGTCATGTTTGACCTATTTTGGGGACTTCGACAAGCTGTCGAAGGTGGAGAGCAAGACGAAGCAAAGGTCACGGGATATCGGCCCATGTTTAGAGCCTTTTTGGGGTTTGGGCTTATGTAATGGGTATGGAGATGTCGACCCATGGGTTTACCCATGCTTAGGCCTATTTTTAAATCTATAAATAGAATTCTAGGTGATGTAAGAAGTAGTGAATAGTGTCTAGTCAGTTGCAAGTGTGTTAAGTGCTAAGTGGTAATTGCTTTGTGCATGCTATGTGAGGCTTGTAGAGCTAAGTGCAAGTGATTGTAAGAGACTGTGGAAGGCTTTGTGCTATAACTCAAGGAAGGAGTATTTAGCGAGGTGCGCAGATCTCATGTCCTCTGCGGAGTTGATTTTGAGGATTTTTGCATGTAAGATGATTGATAGAAGCTAATAAAGAAGATGAAGAGTTGGTGGACATAGTCCTGGGGTGGGGGTGAACCATGTATATCCTGTGTTGTGAATGCTTTGTGTTTTTTGGATGTTCTTTTGTTTATGTGATTCAATGCTTAGTGCGATGTTAGCTGATAGATGAATCTAATATGATAGCTTAGTGATGAATAATGTGAATGAATTCTAGATCTTATCTATGTTGGTATGATTAGTGCTTGAATCTATTGGATATGTGTGAATATTGCATTGACCTATTGTCAGGGTTTAGCTGTACTGTGAACTAAGGTTGAATATTAACGAATTGTAATAACTAAGTGCTATGTTAAGCTGTTACAATCACATATATGTGCCCCAGCTAAGGTTGCATACATCTAAGTCCTGCAACTACCCCTGCCTCTACCTCAGGTGAGACTTCATTTGCTTCGCAGGTGTTTCTGAAAGGGCCGGTAGTTAGGGTTTTGTTAGTGCATGGTCGTAGCGTTGAACCTTGGGTTTTCCCCTGTGCCAACAATACCACGCTGACATTTTCCTCTGATGTCCATGCTGACTTGGCTAAGGAAAATCGCAGACATTCTCCTCCGATGGACATGCTAACTTGGCTAAGGAGAATGGTACATTATTTTCTGATGGCCATGCTGACTTGGCTAAGAAGAATGGCACAGGTATAGTATTTATCCTTGATCATATGACTTGATCAAGGATCAATGAAGACTCAAGGTACAAGTGCATTGGAAAGACATTATCCTCTGATGGATATGTGACTTGGATAAGGAGAATGGTCCAGGGAGTTTATGTTCTCCATGTATTAGCATCGAGCAGACACTCTCCTCCAATGGCCATGTGACTTGTCTAAGGAGAGTGACCCAGGGTTTTGATTTTATCTATGTATTAGCATCGGGCATTCTCCTCTGATGACCATGTGACTTGGCTAAGGAGAATGACCCAGGTGTGGTATCTATCCTTGATCATGTTACTTGATAAGGACCGTTGGAGACTTGATGTGCTATTTGGGAGAAGCATACATCAACTAGGTGTTATGTGGGAGAAGTATAAATTAATTGGGTGCATGCCAGAGAAGACTACATAAACCAGGGTCAAGGAAAACCTATCTATGACAGAATAAATCCAAGTATGGATAATGTCTCCCTCATTGAGAGGGAGTGTTGAAGTTTTTCAACTTCGGGCAGTCATTCTCCACAAGGAAGTAAAATAAGACCCATCTGACCATTAAAAAAAAATCCCTAGGAAGAAATTGAAGACCCATGAAGAGAAGTAGGCCCCACTAGTAAATGATAAAAAATAATAAAGTAAATTGAAGGCCCAGAATGAGAAGTCGACCCCACTAGTAAACAATAAAAAATAATAAAGTAAATTGAAGACCCAGAATGAGAAGTCGGCCCCACAGGAAAAAGACAGGGCCTGGATCAGTATAAATACAGGTAGATTCAATTCATTATTACACATACAATTATCCTTCTATAGTGCGCACTAGCCAGTTTCTTCGTGCCATTTTCATATCTCCGGTTGCATTTCTTGGTCTACTTACTTATGCACTATCTTGGAGAGGCACTAGGATTGGAGGATCTTTCTCTTGGTTATTCTTGGTCATATTATTGAGGTGCTAGCTCTTGGAGGCACTAGACTTGGGGAGGACTTTCTCTGTATGGTATATTGATATATTGATGGTGATTAACCGGTAATATCTTGGACCAAATTCTTCTATAAAAAAGGTTGCTTGGTTTTCTCCCAAGGGTGGCTTTCCCAGGATAGATTCTCATGTTCGTGTGTCTATTGTGCATGGTTAATATTTCTATATCTTGTTATTTCCATTGTATTGTTATAGTTTATATTTTAAGTGTATAGTTTTTCTAATATAGTTGTTGTATGAAAGAGAACCTCGTTTTGAAATCATAAGGAAATAACTATGAATATTTGAGAATCAGGAAAATCAACAGTTGGAAGGTTTCAAACTGAACCAAAGGAAACACATGTGCATGCAGTAAAAATAATATTTAGATATCTAAAAGAGATTTTGAACTTTGGATTATGGTATCCCACATGAAAATACTTTACTCTGACAACTTACATAGATGCATATTGGGCAGGTACTGTGGAAGATAGAAAAATCACCAGTGGTGAAGCGTTCTTTCTGGGAAACAATCTAGTGTCATGGTTCAACAAGAAGAAATCATCAATTTTCCTATCCACAATAGAATAAGAATACATTGCAACAACATCATGATGTACACAAGTCCTTTGAATGAAAAAAATGCCGAAGGACATTTAGGTAGAGCATAATCAACCAATATCGATATTGTGTGACAATACTAGTGCAACAAATAACTCCAAGAATTCTATCATGCATTTGAAGACAAATCACATTCCAATAAAGTATCATTTCTTAAGAGAGAAAGTAACAAAACATAATGTCAAGCTAGAATATATTTCCACAAAGAAACATGTTGTTGACATGTTTACAAAACCTCCTCCTAGAGAGATATTTAAATATCTCAAACATAAATTGGGGGTGGTACCTATTCCCTCCAGTCACAAAAGTACTCTAAGAGGAGTATAATCTTAGGGAGAGCTAAATAAATATGAGATGAAAGGTGTTGGTTTCAGAACAAATAATAAAGAGTACAATGTAATGGGGAGAGAATCCCTTTTCTATTTATGTCAAAGTGGGAGAATACAAATAAAGTGGGAGATTTGTAGAAACAGAGATTTGTTTCCATCAATGACAAAGGGGGAGCTTGTTGGAAATTGTGTTTTCATTGATGTCAAAGGTAGAAAGGAATTTAACAGTCATGAATGTCATTTATACAGGGGGAGACTGTGAATATATTGACCTTTTGCAAGAGCCCTGGTTGTTTACCTAGAATGACACTATCATAATAGCAAGATGATTGTGCGCAACTATGAATACTAGAGATAATTGAACCAAACTAGACAAAAGAAGAATATAATGTTCTATGTGGTAATGAGGTTCTCTATAAATAAAAAATGATTGCGAACAATCAATCCCATACAATTAGGCCACACAGGTATGGTGAAATTGGAATTTGAATGGAGATAACCATGTAAAAGGGATGATCAACAACAAACCTAGTAAGAAAGGCTTGGGTTATCTAGACTGAAGAAATGGTGATAATGATATATCCCACATTCACAAGGAAACACAATTTTGAAAGGTTTATATTGAAAAAACACTTTTATATAATTTGAATGTGAGTAGAAGAGTCATGGAACTGTGAGAAATGTGTTAATTTTTGGAATAGAGAATCGTGAACCTAGAATATGATAAATCCTGACTATTCATCTCCTGATATCAACAGTTAAGATCAAAGACTAGGGTCTGATACTTGGTGGGAAAGCTCAACCACGTCAGCACCATGATAACAACCACATTAGCATTACATGCCGAGTCAGATGAATACCACATCAAAGGAAGTACATGTATGTGATGCCACATGTCAGGACATGTATCAATGCCACGTCACCCAGTGTACATGAAGAAAACTTCCACATAGAAACCACCTCATATGCAACATCAACAAAAGAGATCTTGAAAAATGACTAAGTACTAAGACATTGCGTACATAGTGAGAATGATGTAGAATCGAGAGTATGTGAAGAAATGAGCGCAAACCCACAATGAGAGTTAGAAAATCGACTAAGTGTAAGAGACCTGCAGACCCGCAGTAAGATTTTGAAGAAATGGCTAAGTATCAATAATCTAGAATAAAAACGACTAAGTGTAAGAGACCTGTGATAGAAGTTCGAAAAAATGACTAAGTGCCAAGAATCGATTGGACATACGAGGTCACAAATATAGATTCGGGGAAATGTTCTATATCTGTGGCCCGTAGTGAAATATCGAGAATTGGATAAGTACCAAGAGATTTCAAAGAAACGACTAAGTACCCAAAGAGTGATTGAATGGCCCAGAGGATGAGAGATTTGACAGCCTAGGAGGTTGCCACTTGTCACAGATCAGATGGTCGAGAGGGTGAAATATATGATGGCCCATAAGGTTGACACTTGTCACAGATCGGACGACCCATAGGGTGAGATATCCTATGGCTCATGATGTCTCATAGACCCACGATGAAATACTTAGAAATGTTTCTAAGTATAGGTGAAAAATGAGTGCAACAGAACTTGAGGGTGTAATTTGGAGGTTGCATAAGATTGAAACAAAGAAGAGATATGCCTTAAATCCATGGTTATTCCATCAAGATAGATCAATGTTTGAGATCAATCCAATATCTGATCATATGGTGGCTGCGAGATAAAGGATCAAAGTATGTGAAAATTGGAGCAACAGTCGAGATCAATCCGAGGTCCAGATGAAATGATTATTGTGCATCATGGTTGCATGATGGTTTTGTTGAGAATAGATAAGTAGATTGACAGTTGTGACTAAACAAAGGTCCAAATTAGACAATGACTATGTAGTGTGGTTACACATGGTCTTGATATACTAAAGAAGATCAATGGTTGAGATCAAATCAAGGATAGATTGGATGATTGTTGAGAACTGAGGGTGTATTGTGTGTTTTGATGGGTATACATCGGATCAATGACCACAATTGATTTGAGGGAACACATCCAACAATTGTTAACTGTTGAAGTATATACTATGGTCTAAGAGTAGATCTCACATGAAACCAAAGGGGAGTCTATTCCAGTTTCTAAGTAATGTCGTAGTCTGATTTTTAGGAGATCCGTAGCCGACTCCATGAACATAATTTTGTATGTGGACAAATTCATGGAAGTATAGATTGTATAAGTAACGACGCTCAAATCCAATTTAGGCATGAAGAATTGAGAAAATATGGAAGAGTGATAAGTGCAAGTAAGTGTGGATCGTTTGAAGAGAAACTCTGAGGCACTGAGGTCATAGAATGCTAGAGAATGAAAGGAATATAATGTAAGGGAGGCTATGAGGTGGAAGGAGAAAGGAACTTATGAAACTATGCAAAATTGTAAACTAAGACAACAAAGAAAGATAAAAAAACTCATGTAGATGAAGCCTTAAATGGAAGAGATAATATGGTATTATTGACAACTTCAAGAGATTGATGTTTCCAGTAAAATTCATATCTACAAGTAGTGTTGAGTTTTTTCTTAGCTAAGGGGATTGGTGTGTCCTCTAGGTTGGTGCCTTCAAACATTATTGTCGAGTTGGTGCTTAGTAAATGGATATTGGTGTCTCTTGCAGGTTTGTTCCTACAAGCTTTGTAACAATAGGTTGGTGCCTACAAAATTTTATTAAGAAAACTTTTGTGGTTTTCTCCCATTTGGGTTTCCACGTTAAATATCTATGTACTGTGGATTATATGTTTGTATGTGAATTTCTTATTAACTTCTTATGACTGATGAAAAAATAAATTGATAAAGATTGCATGAAAAGTTAAAATAGTCCTATATTGATTGCCCCCCCCCGCCCTTCTCAGTATAAGTAAGTGTGACAACAATTTTTTCTGAATATTTATTAATTGACTAAAGAATGTATTGCTCTTAATATCCCCATAATGTGTTATGGATTCATCCATAAAAGTGGACCAAGAGATAGCATAATCCTTTTATCTTTCACAAAGCCATTGATACCAAAACAATTGATCATTTTATAAATACAAGTATGCAATAGTTACCTTTTGTAAGCTTAACACTTGGTGTAGATCAAAGAATTGCTCCATCTAGAATATCCATGTTATAGGATATTTACCATCAAACTTTCTCATACCGATCTTGGGAATTAAGTAGTTTCTTGTTGTTAAGTGGAACCCTTGATGATGTGGATATGGAGGTGAATAATAATAATGATTTTGGAGCTCAATATTTATTTCCTCCTCCACATTTATATGATTTCATTGTGTCCTGATATCTCCTTGAGAGAATCTCTCATCTAAGATGCATAACAAGATGGTTGACATGGAATTTTTCAATTATTCCATATTTGTATACATTTTCCTTTCCAAATTATTTTCCATATGTTCCATTTGTATCATATTTTGAGCCATCTTCTTCTCCATGTGTTCCCTATTTTCACCCATCTTCTTTTCCATATTCTTTAAAACATTTTTTCATTATTTTCATTCATCTTTTTTTCCAACTTTCCCATTTGGTGAAAAATCTCTTTTGTTTCTTCTTAATTCATGGTTGAGCTCTTTGGAAGTTTATTTGGTGAAATAAATTTTGGACTACCCATTGGAGCCATGTGAAAAAACAATAATACCCCTTTTTTTACTCTTTATCACACATATTTGAATCACCAAAAATGTATTGTCCAATCAAAATTTATGCCAATTGTAAGTTGTGTACCTTTCAAGCCCTAATTTGGAGATTGTATGGATGGGTTACCTTTGTCCTGATATATCTATGAAATTTGTACCTTTCCAAGTCTTAAATTTGTGCTCTGATGTGACTTCTTAAACTCCTAAAAAGTTCACAGTCAACACCTTCACTGATAAAACGTTATAGCAACAATACCAAAATGACTTTTTTAAGACTAATTTTAGGATTACTAAGAAAACAAAACTTCCAAAAGATATATCTCATAAATTGTAAAGTTACAAAATATGAAAATTTTTCCATAGGTAATTCAATATGTCTCCTTAGAATTTTGAAATTTGAGAGTATGAAACTTTGTCGAAATATTTTTATAGCTAAAATAAAAAGATGACTCGTTTGAGACTAATTCTAGGACTAGTCATAAACCTTAAATTCCACATAATATATCACCGAAAATATAATGAAAAAGAACCTGGAAATTTGATCGCCTGTTCTTCACTATATTTTCTAAGTCTCCTCAAAATTTCGTTGTCTGAAACTGCCCAGGAAAAAAAAGATATAAAAAAAGTTCCAATATGTCTTGATTGAAGAAGAAAAACCTTAGAATCGTATGCTATGATGCCAAATGTTATGAACCAAAGCATTGACAATGATAAAAATTCAATGAATAACAGTCTTATTCGAGGGAGAAACCTCCTTTTACAATACGCTCAATGTACAAGACAAGATAAGATGATCCAAATACTAGGTTTCCTTGGTGTGTGTGTGTGTGTGTGTGTGTGTGTGTGTGTGTGTGTGTGTGTGTCTGTGTGTGTAGGAGACAAAGGGTGCAATTATAATGAAAAGTTCTAGTTGGCCTACTAATATAACATTAGAAATGCAATAACTCAATATATAGGGATTAATAAAGGGTTTTATGCTTAACATGGGGGTTTGTCTAGGGCTTAACAAGCTACCTTGGCGATGATCTATATTTGATTGACTGATTTTTTCTTATAGGTACTTCTTGGTTCCTTGATCTACAAAACTCCTCCTTAAACCACTTATTCCCATGTAATTTTTGTAATGTATTTTGGCCATCAATTCCTCTTTTAACCTCATACATAAGGGGAATCTATTATACTTGTATTTTACACCATTGGTCTTGTAAGATTGTTATGAGATGTTATGAAGCTAAATTACACTTTAACCAAGGAAATTGCTCATTAAAATCTATAAAAATACATGACCACACTTTTTCCTAGTAAATTAGTGGTCGACCGCAGGTTCCTCATAGAACAAGTGCGACTGATTGTGGGTTTCCCATACAAAAACCACGACCACCCCTTGGAGCTTCAAGAATTGGAGAGTTATGAGGAGATCAACAAACAAAGGGTTGGAAAAATCTCATTATTAAGCATGGAACGTGTGCATTATATTTACTTGCTTAGCTTGCATGCCATGAAGCCTCTCTTCAAGCTTCTCTCAAAATATACAAGAAGAGGACAAATTTAGGGGATGGGCCATGGAGAGACAGAAGCATCCTTACACTAGTGGATAAGAGCAAGAATATTTGACCTGCAGTTTGTAGTAGAATATTGTTGAATGTCAGGAATCAACATTTATGTGACTAGAGCCTAGGTAGGAGCTAGATTTGATTTCTTACCATGATATAGTGCTAGGTCATGCTTGTTCAAAAGGATGAGCTTGTGGCTAAGGATACGAGTACTATTTCTTGGATATAGGAGTACAACAACGGATCTCAAGGTATTTAATCTATTGTTGTAAATATTTTTCATTTAATATGGATCTACACTCTTTCCCCTCCCAAAATATCTATGATTCATTGACCTATCTTCTATATTGAATTATATTTTTCCAATCTTGATAAGCTTGAGTTACTATATTATAGCTTGGCAATATTGATTTACTCAATATGTTACACCACCATCAAGTTCAATGTATGTTTCCCTTTCCTTTTATCGTTCACTCATGAAATTGCATTGCTAATCCTAGGAGAAAGAGGTACATTGTCTATCATGTTTTCTATAATTGGATCATACCCATCCAATCATGGGATTTTCTTATCCATAGGTGAATTTCCCTTCAACACTCATTCAAGTTTCCCTTAGGTCTTCACCTTTTGAATTAAAACTTTGACACATTGGGCAAGGATTTGAATAGTAACATGGTTTAGAAGGGGAAGGAGGCATAACACCATTTCTCTACCCCCTATGAAGGAGCACCATCAAAAATCATCTCCAAGGATGTGATTAGGGATTCATATTTGGTTTGCCTCATTCCTCATGCTCACTTCATGGATTGTGAATCAAGAAGCATTACTCGTGCTAAAGATAACAACCAAAATCATAGTATTAAAATGTAATAATAAACCATATATTGCATTCGATTTTTGTGCACAAGATATAATATGAATATTACGACAATCTCTATGTACACATTAGAAGGGAACACATAATCACTAGTGTTATCACCTTCCCGTGGATTGGTGAAATCAATATGAACCATAATTCAACCAATTTTATATTGATAATATTTTTATAGTAAGTGTCTTGTAAAATTTATGGCTATATGGATAAATGGAATAATGAATTGCATCTTCATTTGAGATTCATGTTAGGAATAAACAAGTGTTTGTTTCAAATTGTTTGTGCACGGAAGATGAGTTTGTTGATACTTCATTCTATTTCCCAATTGATGTAATCTTCAACAGTACACTTGATCATGAAATTGTTACTCTTTGTTCTCTTACCAATGATCATCCTCAGATTGTAAATATCTACTAGGCATAAAGCTAGAAATTGCATTCTACTTTCCCACCTATCTTACAAGTTAGCATATGTTTTATCCGCCCTTGGGTATACTCAAAATTACTTGTATGTTTTTTTGAGATAACAATTAATATTGAAACATTTGGTGAATGCCTAAGCATAGGTTTGATAATATGACTCCAAAGAAAGTGAAGATATAAAATAGGAAGGAGATGGAAGAGTCAATAGTGTTGAAACTTAGCCCAATGTATAATGACACTCACCCTAGTATTATCCTACATGATCAAACCTTTAGTAATATGTTTGAGACACATAAGAGAAGAGTCCCAACAACATATCCATTTATCACCAGTCATGGTAGTGAAGACATCAATTAGATAGTGCATCTTTACCAATTGCACAAAATATGAGCCAAGGCATAATTGTTTCCTTATCTTGACGTTATAAGTTGGATGGTCAGGAAATCAAACACTAAGAACACAATATATATTCTATCAATGAGAAGTGGATTGGGTTGTATGCACCCCACAACCTGGAGATGACACACTTTATCTGCTCCATAATCCATTATAGACAAAGAATTCAGATAGAAAGTCTCTAACAAACATAATCTAATCAGGATGATCAATATTTGGTGGGAAGGTGGGAATATTTTCCACACTAACCCATCTAATATATATCCTCCTGATAAAATGAAAGAGCCAATTAGGGACATGGTAATGTTAGTTATCAATTTGCATAAGGAGAGGGACCATTCACAATTACATGAGAATTAGGTCCCTTTGATACACAATGTAATCATGAAAGGGCCCATCTTCAACTAGGCATATATTCTCTCACATAATATCAACACTGCCATCAAGAAGTGCCTAAAAAACTCTAACAACTCGTCTCCCTAGTGTCATATGGACTCATTCATGATAGATGAAATTTGTTCTATGAATGCATTTCCAATTAATGCATTTCCAAATCTTTGTGAAATGTGACACCCCTTAATTCTACTTCTTCTAGTTCATTCTAAAAAAAATTGAAAGTGAAAATACTCACAACATTACATTACGAATATTCATGAAAGGTATTTTTATCCCTTCTCTATGAGCATGTATTCAACAAGTCTCGTTCGAGGTTTTTAGAATAATTTTGTCACTTTGGCTAATATGAGGGAAAGATAAAGTGGTATGTTTGATCCTTTATTTCTATTGTCATATCCATGCATGCAAAGACTTCTATGCCAATGTTATGGAAGTAAAACAATAGTTGGAATGTCGAGTGGCTGATTTGTAATAGAAAAACAATAGCTTGATGAGATTGTAGATTGACACGAGAAATGTAAGCCTATCCTAACCAAAATAGAGTTAGTTGCAATGAAAAACTTTGATATCCTTAAGCATTAGGCAGGTTGTTTTTACCCTTTAGAATACATTAGAAGACCTAAATACTTTGTCCCGGGACAATGATGAATTCTTGGAAAAAGAATTAGTAATGGCTTTATTACAAAGGATCCTAATGTTTCAAAACGAGAATGGGCCCTTGCCGCTAAGTGACCTGATAAGAACTAAGTATCCTCACCAGTCATAAAAATCCCACACAAGGAGTTCGTCACTTTTTTAGAGGAGATAAACATAGCTAGAGTGTTATGTACTGATTACAATATAAGATTAGGCCCTATCTATGAGAAAAATGACTTTATAAATTCAATCATTTATAATGTAATATTTAATAATGTGTTTGATTTGCAATTGGCATATGAAAGGGTGAATGGGTATGTGGATATACAAAAAGGAAGGTGAAGAGTCATTTTTTATACCTCCTTCTCGGCTCCTCCCCATAAGTATTAATTTTGAAAAATTGTAAAGGATATTTTGGGAGGAAAGGACTTGAAAGGAGGATAAGTGTAATCCAAGATTCATGTTCCTATTTGACTAATATACTTAGTCACGCTGAGTTACAATGAAGGATTGTGTAATTTTTTTTTAAGTTTTTCATCATAGTTTAATTGTGAGTATTTTCTTATTAAATGTGTATTCATTTTATCTATGCTTGTTTTTATATTTTTCTAGTCACGCTGAGTTACAATGAAGAATTGTGTAATTTTTTTTTTAAGTTTTTCATCATAGTTTAATTGTGAGTATTTTCTTATTAAATGTGTATTCATTTTTATCTATGCTTAT
>JASDQU010373108.1:44169-54995 GCA_032191745.1 Picea mariana
GAGTGACATTTATCAGTATTGTGCCAAGGTATTTTGTGGAACTCGCACCACTTTCCAGTGTCCTTCTTTGAATTCCCATTACCCTTCTTTTTTGGTGGCTTGGGATGGCTATATTAAGGCTGTCCATCCTTTCTCAGTGCTTTGTCCTGGGAGTTAGGGCCACCCTTAACATACTTTGCTTTTTGCGGATTTGCAGACCCAAATTCCCACTTGTTCTTCTGCTTAAATTTCTACTCGATTTCGATAGCATATTGATAAGTGGCTCCTAATGACAAGATTTCCAAAAAATCCATTTCGTTTTGGATGTACCTATGTAGATCCCTACAATATTTTAGGACCACATTTTTCTCTAATTATTTGATACCCAGCTTGGTGCACATGGTATGGAAGGTATTTTTGAAATTTGGCAATGTTTTGCCCCTCTCTTGGCGCAGTGTGGTCCATCTCATGTACTGATCATCATAATTTCCAACAGGGTAATATTGTTCCTTGAGGGAATCAACAAAATCTTCCCAAGTGGGTCCTGGCCCAAAAATTGAAGACCGTTCCTCGGTATGTTTCTCATAGTAATTCGCCCACCAATATATGACATGGGGAAGGGCCTTAAGGATCATGAAGGTGATCTTTTCACTGTTGGAAAATTTATGGACAAATAAATAACCCTCTAGTAGATTTAACCATTTTTCCAAAGTGTTGGAGTCTATCCGACCTTCAAATAAAGGAATATCAAAGTCAACTTGTACCTTGAAGGGTGTCACACCTTCGAAGTGACTTCTGGTTGAAGGTGCATCCATTGTTGTAGGAAATCGTCAAAGGATCTGGGAGAAATTATCCATCATCTCGTTCTTCTGTCACGTGAGGGATTCCTTGAGCAATAGTTTGAAAGGATCTCATGTTCCATAATCCCTCTTTTCTTCCATAATGGGAGGTTTCTTGGGAGGGAGAGAGTGGTTTTCCTCAAGATAAACAAGCTTGAGACCCAACTCTTTATACCTTGACCTCATTGGGGACATGCACTAAGAACGATAAGGAGTAGATTGCTCTGATACCACTAATCGAGATTATTTTGGGACCGATATGAAGGAAGAAAATATAACAGAGATATAACAAGGAAATACACAAAGATATGACAAGGAACAAGGTAATACAGTAAAGCTCAGATTCTATTAATGTCTCTATGAAATACAAAAGTCTGTAAAATGCAAAGGCACATAAGCTAGCTAGAATGGTGGTATCTTATCTTTGATAAGAGATGTTTTAGCTACACACATTCACAAGAAGTTGATTACAATGAGGCTCCAGAGGCCTTTTTAACATAAAAAAGAAATGAGAAAAAACTAAAAATCCAAAACCCTAACCCTGGGAGATGAAACACCAAAAGGATTGTGGGCCCCGATGGGGTTAGTTGATACGTCAACTTCCCAAGGGTGTAAATTTTGCATACGAACTCTGTTTGGGGTGTTTGATACCTCGTCAAAGAGGTCTAGCCGAGGAAAACACATTTTTTTTCAGCCTAGCATTTTCGTTCGGCTACATGCTATGCACTTCTGAGCCAAAAAAAATGTCGTTTAGGGCCTCAAAATGACCCTAAAAGTTTAGGACTCGAAACAATTGTAGAAAAACTGCCAAAATGGAAAATTGTTATTTAAGCCAGTGGAATAGGTGGGTGGCCACCAATGTCCACCTAGATCAATGGTTAATTTGAGAAGGGGAAGATGAAGAAAATAATGGGAGTGAAGTTCATGGCGATGCACATCTGGTTCACATTGAGTGAAACAATAATGGATAATCCTATGAGCGAGATGATTTACTTAAATAATTCTATAGGAAAGGGTAAATATAGTCCAATAAAGATATATGAGTATGAGTACTATAAACATATGTCTTAGATTTCATGATTTTTAGTGTTAATATTAGATGATTAATAAATACAAGAACCTAATCGAAATACATTTCAATCCAAGAATGGTTTAATGCCTAACTCCTAATTTCTCCTCCACCCAGCTTCGAACAATGCTAGTGAAAATGTTTCTTTTTGGTTGTTGATAGAGAGATGTTCTTGTATCTAAGCTCATGCTCCACTACACCAGTGACGGAATTTGGAGAGCACCATCCACCTTGTCCCCACTTGGATGATCACTTGCATGATGATCTCTAAACCCCTGATCAATTCTCCCATTACTTTCATTCAAGTTAGAGTTTTTTCTTCAATGAAATCAATTTGTATTCATTTACACATGTTGTAACATTCATGAAATATGTTTGATATAAAGAGGGTTCATATTATCCTATTGTTGAATTCCAACAATACGAGACTCACACGACCTCCATATGTATCTATATCCAAAACCATTACTAGAATCTGAGTCAGATCCATTGCTAACAGTTTGATACCCTAATAAGTGTTGTTGATTGTTTTGGTTGGGGTGCAATAAGGGTTTTTTAGGGCACTGAATTCATTTATGCATTCAAAAATGCGATTTCAACAAAGAAAAATTGCAATTTCACCAAAAATTATATAGCTATATTTTGATGATGATTTAAAAAAAAAAGGTCCAAATTGTATAGTTTAGACTTCTTTGTCGATTAATCTTTTCAGTGGAAATGAAGGATTCATTTCACTGACTTCAAGGTTTATATCTGGTCATTCTAAGGGAGAGAAGCAAGCTTTGAAAATCATTCAAAAGTGAGAGTACCCTATCTACATCCATATGTCAACTAAACTAGATTAATGTCTAGAAGCATTGAGAAGCTTTGAAAAGTTGTGGAAATAAGTTCTCAAAGGCTATAAATGACATCTAGGTTGAAGAAGATGGTAGCACAATATTCCTTGGTTAGTGTATTCCCACTTTTCCTTTCTAGAATACAAAATTCATCTAATCCTAGCAAGTGCCATTTGATTTCAACGTCAAATTGTCGATTAAAGTGTAGACTAAACATGCTACGATTTGAACCTTTTCCAATCACATTTTTCCGATCATTTTTGCCCAAAATTCGTCCAAAAATTTAGAAGAATTGATGGAATTGTAGACATCAATTATTGAGATTGCAAACATTTGGTGCAATAGGGGTTTTTCAAGGCACTAAATCCATTTATGCATTCAAAAATGCAATTTCAACAATGAAAAATTGTAAATTCACAAAAATATATAGCTGGATTTCGATAATGATTGCTGAATTTTTTTTTATTCATATAATGTTTAGACTTCTTCATCAATTAATATTTTTTGTGGAAATGAATGATTCATTTCACTGATTTCAAGGTTTATATGTATGCTAACCTAAATTTCAACGGTTGTTTTAGTGGATTGATAACTCTTTCTTTTCTTTGGAGAAAAATTACTTTGTTCTATTTTGTAGAAATTCTTGTTAGAAGATCGAGGTATCATTGTATTGTCTTTGATTTTCACAGAATTTAAGGGAATTATTCTCATAGTGTACATTTTAATCTTCTAAGAATTCAAAAGATTTTCCATCTAAGTCGAAATTTAATGTTCAAACAACTATGAATTTTTGTATCTAGCTTAAGATCTTTTGACTAAAATAAACAAAATCAAGAGAGAGGGGAAGTACCTTGGGATGGAACAACATTTATTTGAGTACAGATCTTTTAAATCAAGATAAATAAAATATGGGTATGGAGATTTTCTTTGTCTCAATGAAGATTCATGAGATTTAAAAACTAGTTTCATTGTACATTGCTCACCTAAGTAGTGGTTAGGATGATTGGACAAACCATATCCTCCTATCATGTGTCCATTATCACCTAACTTCTTAAACAACCTATTTAATTTATTCATGAACTTTTTTCAACTAATCCTCTATTAATTATTAATGGACCATCCAAAAAAACCATTTTCCTATCTTCAAATAACATAACTACCATGTATCACATTGGCTTTGATTTTCCTCTACTTTGTGGGTATGATGCTTCTATCATAATAAAATATATGTAAAGATTAATTTAATTAAACACATTCCAAACTCTATTATTATAGGTAAAGATTGATTTAAGTAAACACATACCAAACTCTATTATGATACAATGTGGAAACTAATGTTTAGTCCTAGGTCTTAAAATAAGCCATTTAAGATACTTTGTCTACCAACAAACAATTATAAGGATGGAAAAATAACTATTGCAAAAAATATTTTATTTTTCATGAAATACACAACCCCTCTAAAATCTTTAACTCATTGAAATCATGTAAGTGTCATTGCTAAATTTTAGCATTGGAAAAGGGTTCTCACAGATTTACACATCCTCCAAAAAGACACCCAGTATCATTGCCCCCCTCATTCAAGAAGCCAAAAATTCTCAAAAGTTGTATTGACAGACTGTACAATCGTAAGAATGGTGGATCCATATAGGAAACACCATAGTTCCTACAATTTCAAGGTTCAACATCTTCTTGTTGTACAACAAGAGATATCATAAATCTAGATTTCTTCTATTCTGAGTCATGTCGCATTGTTTTATTCAAAGCAAGATGAATATAAAATCTCTGACATAGGTGAAAATTTGAATATTGCTCATCACAAATTAACTTTACTCCACTATGCATATGTCTTTGGGCGGATTTGAGACCTTACATCTTCGACTAAATTTAGAAACCATTTGAAGTATTTATTTATATTAACTACCTTTGAATTCTTTAACTGGATTTTATGGGTATTGTCTAAACATTCTATGTTATGTTTTGACAATTCAGAATCCAACGATATAAATCTTGGTGAAATGGATTTTTTTTTGGTTTAAATTACATTGTATAATTTATACTTTAAAAATAGAATATGGATTACTATGTGTTTATAATTATTTATTTTATTATACATATTTATAATAATTATTTGTATTGGAGGATTTTTCTAGGTTTTTCATAGGGCCCTCAGATGACGTTCTTCACTGATGTTTGAATGACATGCACCTCGCTCAGATCTAGTCCCCAGGTCCTAATAGGATGGCTAGTGAGGATGAGGACTTGTTGGATTACACAAAGGACCCACTTTAGGGTATTAACATTTGGGCTTCCCTGGTCACATCCGCTTCCTCGATCTGTGCAACTCTCCCTGCCAAAAATTCACTCGATGACACCTACCTCTCTCATTCCTTGACATGCCCCAGCCACATGCTCTCCCCTATCTTTGTCTCGAGTGCCACTTCTCCTACTCACTATGATGACACTTTCATTCCATCATACTCTGGTGAGGCTCCCATGCCACAACATGCTCCTCGTGTGCATATTGAAGATGTAGAATTTCTCACCTCTACAACAAATAGATATGCTTCCTCCACTTTCCTTCATGATGCAGTCGTCGCCAAAGATCCATAATACCTGCCTCCAATATCTGCACATTTATCGGAGTCGATATTCCTGTAGACAGATAGATTCATTGGAAACATCCTCTCTAAAGACCTCTTATGTGGACACCTCCTGAGATCTATGTCTCCTTCGGTCTCTGCCCCTAAACCTATTGACATCGTGGACAGAGGGAAGCCTAAGAGATTCCTAAAGAGAAAGTTTGGATCCATAAATATTGTTCTTGGTGAAGACATCTATCTAAACTACATTACCTCCATGTAGCAGGAAACCCTAGTTGGGCGCTTTGCTAGCAAACGACTTTCTGCAAACAGTCTTCGGCACTAGACTGCTCAGACCTTCACACCTCTTTTAGGGTATGGACTGAAATTTCTAGTCCTTTCCAAGGGATGGATGGCTTGGAAATTCCTTTTGGCCTCAGATGCTCAAAAAATACTCTTAGTATGATGGTACTTTGGTACACAAGCTCTGTTCCTGGATAGATGGCTAGACAAGTTTGATGCCACCACAGAGAGACTGGAGATCACCCCGGTATGGGTTCGTCTTCAAATAATTTGGGAATTTAATTATATAATTTTATAAAGATGACCACTCTTACATCTCTTCGGGCTATATGGGAATGGATAGAATTTTGGTGGGGATCAAGCTATGTGACAGTCTAAAAGAAGATATCACAATTTCCTTCAAAGGAACCTTCATTAATCAAATCCTCGACTACGAAGGAATCCCATTCAAGTGTGGGTGTTGTCATTCCTATGGTCATATTGCAAGAGATTGCCCAAAGAAGATAAGAGACACTGTTGGGTGAAAATATTTGTAGGGGGATTGGAAGCGAACAAAAAATGTCCATAGGTTGTGTAGAAAGGGGTTTCTCCTAAGAGGCCCTCCTCTTAATTGAGATATTTGGTTCCTCCTCCTCAGGCGAGCACTCCAACATCATCTTACTCCTTCGATCTTCCTGAGGATCAATCGGGTAAGACACATTCTACCCCCCCTACCCTTATTCCAATTTCAATTGCTTGTTCTTCTAGTGAATTAGCATCAATTTTAGATTGTGGGGGTTTTTTCAGATTCCTCCTTCTTTCTGGGGTTATCAGGGTTGTCAGACACCCACTCTACCCCCCTAATTCCTATTATCCCCACTGTCCCTGTTGTCATCTCCCCCTCCCTTCCCTCGATCGATCCACCTCCTCCCAGCCTCCCTCATAAATACAATCTATGGTCCCTACCTCACTCCCAACCCTTGTCCTTCTAGGGCTTGTCAGGTGGTCTGGGGGATTTTGAAGATCTATAATAAAAACCCACCTTTAGGGGTTGAACGTATTACCTCTCTATAGCATAAAAGAAATCATGTTTGGAAGTCTCTTACTACCTCGCTATAGCACAAAAGAAATCTTGTTTGGAAGTCTGTTACAACAAGCAGGAATAACTTATTAGGGCCCTTAGGGAAACAACCCCTGGCCCAGTTGTAAAATGATTACTCTCTCTCAAAATTGTCGTGGGCTGGAAAACCATGATAAAAATTTATCCATTAAGTGCCTCATCGATCTCCACTCCCCCTTCATTCTCCTTTTCTAGGAATCTATGCCTCATGAATGCGATGTTTGCCCATACCTCCCATATTATATCAATCAATCTTGTTATTTTCTACTAAAATGGGTTGGTTTAGGTCGTGGAAACATTCTCAGCCTATTTTCTAGAGTGGGATTTCCTCTCTCTTGAAAAAAATGGAAAATTAGGTGGTCTCCTCACTGGCTAGAAGAAATCCTCCCTGAAACTTCTCAATTCCTAGGAATTTCCATCTGTCTTAGGCACCCATTTCTTCTCTAGGCAGTTAAATCTGTATTTCCTCTGCATCAATATTTATGGTTCGTATTTGGACAGAAAGGAATTCTAGCAAATTTTTTTCAATTCGACTTTGATCACTCGAGATTATGTTTTTATTGGCGGGGATCTAAACTTCACTCTGGGAGACAAAAAAAATTGGGGTCCCTCTGCTAAAAAAGACCCCCTTTTTGACTTCTTTATTCATAAGTTGGATGACGTCGGATTGTTCGAAATACAACCCATCAAATACACGCCCACATGGAGGAACATGTGCATTGGGTAATATAGGGTCGCAAAGTGACTTGACATATTTCTTATGTCGAAACCCCTTCTTTGTAGAAGTCTATGTTCCAGATAGTGGTATCCCTAGGTGGAATATTTGATCATAGTCCTATCCTGTTGAAGCTAGACCAAGATGGGAAAACACCTCCCAACCCCTTCAAATTCAATCCCCAGTGGCTCGAATCACAATCATACATTGAGATATCAAAGAATGTTGGATACCCTTCTCCATCTCTTAGAACAAGAAAAGAAAGTAGGCAGAAGACAAAGCCTTCTCAGATACCAAAGAAAAAATGAAGTCCTAGTAGGAGAGGGAAACATCTGAGCCCCCTTCGACTGAGATGAAAGAGGAGTACAAGATTCGAGACCAATACAGGAGAAAAATCCTTCTAAACAAAGAAAATGAATGGAGAATGAGAAGCAGAGCCCTTTGGTTACAAGATGGGGAAAAAAACACCAAGTTCTTCCATCATTTTGCAAATGGAAGGAAAATTTACAACACGATATGGACTATAGATAGAATGGATGGATCCAAAGTTTTCTCTTTTGAATATATCACTGGGGAAGGCACACTACACTTTGAATCCCTATTCAAATCTAACTCTAGGGCCAATATTGACACGATCCTTGGGGTGGTGGGTCTCTTACCTAGATTCATCAGCCCAAAAGAGAATAAAAAACTCATGGAGGAGATTACCATGGAAGAACTTGAGAAAATTATTCACATCTTTCAGAAGGACAAAAACCCAGGCTCAGATGGCTTTCCAATTGATTTCTACAAAGGATGTTTTGAGATCATAGGAGATGACCTTGTGAAGATGGTAGAATACACCGGGACTACTGGATATATTCATGCTCCCTTCAATGCCAACTTTTTTTCCCTCATTCCAAAGGTGGACAACCTAACCAAAATTGAACAATTCAAGCCCATTTCACTCTGTAACAACATTTACAAAATCATATAAAAATCATTGCTCACAGAATCAAAGAATATTTGAGCGACAAGATTTTCGAAGAGAAATTTGGGTTTTTACAGGGAAGACATATTCATCAGGCAATTGGAATTGCTCAGGAAAGGCTCCACTCAATACACACTAAACAATAGAGGGCCACTAGCTACAAAGTGGACCTCTCAAAAGCCTTTGACATAGTTAGTTTGCTTTATATCAGATTGCTCCTGATACATTTGGGCTTTTTCCACTCTTTTGTCACATGGGTGAATTTCATCTCAACCACCTCCTTTGCACTTCTCATAAATGGATCAACTGCCTCTTTCTTTAGAGCTGAATGAGGGCTTCAATAATGATTCCCATGGTCCCCACTTCTTTTCTTGTTGGTTGTAGAAAGCCTCAACAGATTAATCCATAAAGAAACCTCCTCATCCAACTTGAAAGGTATAATATCATAACTGACTTCTCCTTAACTCATTCTTTTTGTAGATGGAATTCTTATTTTCTGTGAAGGATATCTCTCCTACATAACATCAATCAAAGAAATACTTCAAACTTTTTGCATAGCCATAGGTATGCAAATCAATATGAAGACATATTCTCTCTATACTTGGAGAATGATAAAAAACAAAAAACTGCACATCTCTAGAATTCTTGGAACTCTGGCCAAGGAAAATAATGAGGGTATGAAATATCTGGCATTCACACTAAAAGGAAAACAACTACAACAAAAAGGATTGGCAATGGTTATGTGGAAAAGTTGAAAATAAACTACTTTCTTGGTATAACAGGTGGCTATCCCGAGCTAGTTGGATTGTGTTGGTAAAATCAATTTTGCAATCTATTCTATTTTTTTTGACCTCCTTGGCATGGGTTCCTAAGGAATTCTTGAGAGAATCATCCAACTTTCATATTGTTTCCTTTGGTTGGGATCAGAAGAGAAAAAATACCAGGTCTAAGCCTCTTAGAAAAGAATATCAATTCCAAAGTCTTTTGAGGGGGGGTGGGGTATGAAAAATATTCATCTCTTTGCAGAAGATTTGGCTACAAAAAATGCCTAGGGGCTCATCTTTGGTTAAGGTTTATGGGCTCGCATTCTAAAGGAAAAATATTTTCCTTCAGAATATATCACTGATTGGGTCAAACGTCCACAAAAAACATCCAAAAATGACTCTGTTATTTGGAAAGCAATAGTAAACGTTCCAATCAGGGGAAAAACATTTAGATCCCTCCCACACCCACTATGTTATATCTTCCTTTTCCATCCTGGAATCATTCTCTCAATTCCCCCCACCCACAAAAATCCCCTCACGCTACCCCCTTATCGATTCTTCCCTCCCTTGGGATTTCTTTGACAGAGCTGCCTAGAAATCTCCCTCCTCTGAAGCCGCAGAGGGCATTCTCCATTTAGATGATTCCACCTCCACCTCATTTGCTGAAAATTTGTGGGGATGCAACAAACAATTTCAACGAGTTCATGGCAGTAAAAATCCTCCTAACACTTGACATTGAAAAATGAATATCACATATAAACATATTTGGAGACTCAATGCTTGTGATAAAATGTTTGAACGACAGACAATCTCCTCACACATATACCCTACAACCATTGCTAGACGACATCAGAAGACTCCTTCAATCCTTCTCACATTTCTTCTTTTCACATGTCTACAGTATCAAACAAAGAAATGGATATAATATCGAACAAAGAAACAGACAGGCTCTCAAAAGTTGCATTGGCACTAGACCAAGAAAGCTGGAAAATCTGAGAAAAGAACTTGCATGGCTCCTCATAATTTCTTCATGACCCTTAAACCCATATCTGACTAAATTACAAAATTGAATTTTGGAAATTGAAGTGCACATCTGGAATTATATGAACAAATGATGACTTTTGGGTTATTATACCTTGGGTTATTATCGACTATCTAGTCAATTCTTTTGGTGGAGTATAACTATACTCGTGGTCACAAAACAAGAGCTACTAAAATTACTTACTTTTTTCACGAGAAAAAAATTATTATTTTTATTTTTATAATTTTTTTAAAATTATTATATATTTTTTAATTTTTAATTATTTTTTCTATTTAATTTAATAACTTTAATTTTACACTTTTCTAAATAGTAAATGCACTTTATTGTTTTTAATACCCTCTCCATTATAAACACAACTCACTATTTTTAAATTCACTAAATACCAATAAATTGTCATTTATCTCACTATATTTAAATTCACTAATACTAACCAACTGTCATCCATTAAACTCTATCAAACAACCATAAAATCTTACATTAAAATTTTCAATTAATTACTTTTTTATTTTTATTTTTTTTTATAATTTTATTTCTCTCAATTTTTTATTTTTATAATTTTATTTTTCACTAAACTAAATGTTATTGATACAATATTTTTTATATAATTGTGGCATATCTACCTGCAGTCTAA